>VSMD01056592.1:0-101843 GCA_008750895.1 Mirza zaza
GGTGTGGTGTGGTGTGGTTTGGTTTGGTTTGGTGTGGTGTGGCGTGGTGTGGTTTGGTTTGGTTTGGTGTGGTGTGGTGTGGGTTGGTGTGGTGTGGTGTGGGTTGGTTTGGTGTGGTATGGCGTGGTGTGGTTTGGTTTGGTTTGGTGTGGTGTGGCGTGGTGTGGTTTGGTTTGGTTTGGTGTGGTGTGGTGTGGGTTGGTGTGGTGTGGTGTGGTTTGGTTTGGTGTGGTGTGGCGTGGTGTGGTTTGGTTTGGTTTGGTGTGGTATGGCGTGGTGTGGTGTGGCGTGGTGTGGTTTGGTTTGGTTTGGTGTGGTGTGGTGTGGGTTGGTTTGGTGTGGTGTGGCGTGGTGTGGAGTGGTTTGTTTTGGTGTGGTTTGGTTTGGTGTAGTTTGGTGTGGTGTGGTGTGGCGTGGTGTGGTGTGGCGTGGTGTGGTGTGGCATGGTGTGGTTTGGTTTGGTTTGGTGTGGTGTGGCGTGGTGTGGTGTGGCGTGGTGTGGTTTGTTTTGTTTTGGTTTGTTTTGGTGTGGTGTGGCCGGCGAGCGTGGCCGGCCGGGTGGGAGTTCCATTTGCACGTGCTCCTGCCTGTCGTGTAGACGAGATGGGGCCTGCTGAGGCGGGTCTGGGCACGCTGACGTCAGTGGCTCAAGGACACGTCCGGTGACACCCAAGGACGTCGCCCTCTCCCTCCCTCTCCTCCCGGGTGGGCTCTGCACACCCTCTGGCTTGGCTGCCCGGAGGGTTGTTGCACTCAGCACAGCTCTCTCCCAGCCTGGGGTGCAACTTGGATTGTCATCTTCTCCTGATCCCCTGTCCCCCTCTGATGGGACGGACCCTCCGGTATGATATGTGGCACGCGCCTTCCTCTCCGCCTAATGGGTGAACAGCTGGGAGTTAATGAGCTTTTAATAGTGCGTGTAGGGGGTTTGTTCGTTGCAATTCTAGCCTCCCTTGAATGCTCTGGGGCCTCGTTGTTTTCCTGTTTCCCCTTTAACATTAGCTCTGTTGATACCTGCAAACACCTGCTTAAAATCCACTCAGCAAGGAGGGGACATATTTCTCTCTGGATCACCTTGGCCTCAATCGACTGTTCTTTAATGACGAGACTCCTGCGGAACTTCGCGTGAGGTTTTATATCTTCATTTTTTAAGGGCCTCAAGAATGTTATGTAGGACTCAATTTTTATTTAGCACGGAAATAACCTTTTGCATGAAGCTTCTGTGTGTCTTTCTTGACGCTTTTTATTTTTATTTTTTTTTTTCTTCTTACCGAGACGAACGCTTTCTTCCCCTAATACGTTCTGTAGCAAAAATGTTCTTACCCTTATTTCTCATTTTGCTTTTCCCCTAAATTAAAATTCGCTTAGACCTATGCACCGTAAATCCTAAGCCATAAAAATGGTTTCCTGTAGCTGCAAAAAAAAAAAAAAAAAAAAAATCATGATTAGCAATAATACCTAACTTTTATGCAGTTTATGGCTCACCACATAAAGCTTGCAAATCACTTTTCATGTGTCTGTATTTTCTTGTTTGGTATTCACAATTACCTTCTGAGACGAGCTGGACAATTATTATTACCATCTTGCAAAGCAGAAAGCCAAGAGACATTATTAATCAAAGTCAAGTGGTTATAAAAGCTAATACCTGTCCGTGATAAGATTTGCAACAGTGTAAGGTGTACACAAAGGTTTCCCTACCTAAAGGCGACCAGTTAACTGCTTTCTTTTCTCCCCTCTTCTTTTGCTTTCTTTCTTTCTGAAGAGATGAGGTCTCACGACACGCCCAGGCTGGCGTGCAGTGGCTCTTCACAGGTGCGACCATATAGCTCACTCCAGCTTCAAGCCACTGGCCTCAGGCGATCCTCCTGCCTCAGCCTCCCGAGCAGCTGGGACTCTTCTATTCTTGTGTTTCTTCCCATACTTTCCTATGCACGGTCTGACTTACATCCACTTTTTCTTTTTAAAACGGAAAGCGTAGAATGCTGTCTGTACCATTTTGCAACTTTATTTAATCGTGTAGGGTAGGGATTAAACATATACCAATCAGGCCATACAGATTTACCTCCTGCCTTGTGGGGGCTCATCACAGTTTGTTTAACCGCTTCCTGGGTGATGGACGGTGAGCTTGTTTCCAGCTTTCGGTATTTTGGCATTTGAAAAAAAGTATTGCTCTGGACAGCCTGTACCTGGTCTTTGTGTATTTATTGCAAATGTGCCCATAGAGCAAATTCCTAGAAGTAGAATCACGGAGTTCAACGGTTTGTACATTTAATATATTGATGCATATTTCTAAAACCGTCATAGCACTTATAATATTTATACAGCGTAACGATTTACATGAATGATTGTGCCTTCGCCTTTCAACCGCTCTTAATGTCTCGAATCATAAAGCTTTTGTTATTGCAAAAAAAAAAAAAAAGAATGTATCTGGCCTTCATCCCCGATTCCTGGGACAGAATTTTAAAAACCCTTAGAATTTGCTGAGTGGCACTAAGAGTGTCTTTGTCATGCTACTGAGGGAGGTCACAGCGGGCCCTTGTGTAGCTCGAGGTGGGAGCAGGCAGGCCACCAGCAAGACTCAGCGTGGGGTCAGAGGGTTGGGTGTCCAGGGAGAGGAAGGGAGCCGGAGTTTTTCTTTTTTTGAGACAGAGTCTCGCGCTGTTGCCCAGGCTGGAGTGAGTGCTGTGGCGTCAGCTTAGCTCACAGCAACTAGAGAAAGAATCGTTTGAAAAAAAAAAAATTAAGGCCGGGTGAAGTGGCTCACACCTTCAATCCTAGCCCTCTGGGAGGCCGAGGCGGGAGGATCGCTCGAGGTCAGGAGTTTGAGAGCAGCCTGAGCAAGAGCGAGAACCCCCGTCTCTACTAAAAATAAAAAGAAATTAGCAGGACAACCAAAAAAATATATAGAAAAAAATCAGCCGGGCACGGCGGCGCATGCCTGTAGTCCCAGCTACTCGGGAGGAGGCTGAGGCAGGAGGATCGCTTGAGCCCAGGAGCTGGAGGTTGCCGTGAGCGAGGGTGAAGCCACGGCACTCACTCTAGCCCGGGCAACAGAGTGAGACTGTTTCAGAAAAAAAAAAAAAAAACAAACCAGGCAATATTAGGGTTCTCCAGAGAGACAGAACCAACAGGGTAGGTGAGAGGGGATTTATTAGGGGAATTGGCTTGTGCACTTATGGAGGCTGAGAAGTCAGGCTGTGTGCGAGCTGGCGTGGCTCAGTCCAAGTCCAAGGGCCATGGAACCAGGGAAGCCCCTGGAGTACCTCTCAGTTCAAGGCCAAAGGCCTGAGCACGCAGGAACCTCTGGCGTCAGCCCCCAAGGTCCAGAGGCCAGAGAATTTGGAGTTCTGTGGTCCACGGGCAGGAAGAAGAGGGTGTTTGGACTCCAGGAAGGACAGGGCGGGAACTCACCCTTCCTGTGCGTCCTTGCTCTGTCCAGGCCCCCAGCTGGCCGGACGGGGTCTGCCCACACGGAGACGGACCCTCCCCTAGTCTGCGGACTCATGCGCCATTGTCCTCTCGAGATGCCCTCACAGACACGTCCAGAAACCACACGCCAGAGCTTTCTAGGCATTCCTTAATCCATTCAAGTTGACTCTTAAAATGAACCATCACACACGCCTTGAATATTTTATTTGAACGTAATGCCCATAAATGTGCATTCACTTGCCAGCCGTTTGATGTTTGATCGAGGTCTTTGCTGTGGGCATGGATCTGGTAGCTCGGTTCCGTGCGGTCTTGCCTCCATCGAGCTCACTTACCGTCATCCCTGAATCCCGAGGTTTTTTGTTAACATGAAGTGTGGACCTTAGACGCTTGTGGAGCTTTATAGAATTAAAAACAAAACCCAAAGAACAAACGTGGTCACTCCGTTTTATGCTTGTTTTGCCCACGCCTCTGTCGATTGCATTTTCCACGGCTTGATTTTGGGTCTTCCCAAGCATTTGGATTCCTTTTTGGAGAAGAAGCAGCCCTGTTGGTTTGCATGACATCAGATTAGGTCGCGTAAGTCCAGTTGTGCTGCCGATGGCGTAAGTGGGTTTGGTGACACTCAGTTTTAATCCTGAGCAAGAGCGAGAACCCCCGTCTCTACTAAAAATAAAAAGAAATTAGCTGGACAACTAAAAAATATATAGAAAAAAATCAGCCGGGCACTGCAGCACATACCTGTAGTCCCAGCTACTCGGGAGGCTGAGGCAGGAGGATCGCTTGAGCCCAGGAGTTGGAGGTTGCCGTGAGCGAGGCTGAAGCTCTCCCTGTGGGAGACCACTCTCTGTGCTCTAGCCATCCTTCGAAATCTCCTAGGAAGCCACTGGGTAGCCTAGTGGCCTTTGCACCTCCGGATGCCTTTGTGTGTTCTGAGTTGATAACCTAAGTTTCTTTCTCATTAGTAAAACTTTATTGGAATTTCATCTTTTAAGGAAATGGCTTTTGGGGGGAGCTTTTGATGACGCCACAGTTTTAACCCTTTGCACGCAGTTTTAACCCTTGGCACTCGGTTAGCGAAAGTTATAGAGATTAAATTTTTTTTTCTGTTTTTACTTTTTATTTATTTATTTATTTTTTTGCCTTTTTTTTTTTTATTTCGGCATATCATGGGGGTACAGATTTTAAGGTTTCCAAAAAATGCCCTTTCCCCCTCCCTCCCTCCTCCCACATGTCTGAGTTTCCAGCGTAGAGATTAAAATCACTCTTTGAATGTATCAATAATCTGAAATATATATATATAAAAAAAATCCAAATACGTTTGTATGAAAAGAAACGCCCGTTTTTTAATTCTACCGCCGCGCTTTGTAAAATCTGGGGTATTTAAAAAATTAAATTCCCGAGTAGAATAAAGGAACCGAGAAAGAAAAGCAAGCGAGCGCAGAGGGTTGCACTTTCTTGGTTGTGTGTTAGTCCATAAATGTTTCCTTCTAGTATACCATAGTAAGGTATGGGTGGCACAAAAATTATTCTTTTGTTTGTGAACTGGGAGAAGGCAAGGCGGGTCTTGAGAGCAGGCATATGTCTCCAGCATTGGCACAATTGAACAAAAATGTGTGGAGGATAATCTGGAAATCGACACGCCTAAGGCTGTGTGTGAAGCTCTACCCATCGGAAATTTCAAAGGAGGGGTTGACACATCCTAGTTTGAAAACTGCTGTTTTGGAACATCGGTGAAGAGAGCTTCTGCTCTGTTTACTTTGATTCTTATAATGGCTTTCATTTTCTTCATTCATTCATTCATACATACATACAGTCTCGCTCTGTCACCCGGGCTAGAGCGCCGTGGCATCAGCCTCGCTCACAGCAACCTCAAACTCCTGGGCTCAAGCGATCCTCCTGCCTCAGCCTCCCGATTGGCGGGGACTACAGGTGCACGCCACCCTGCGCAGCTGATTTTTCTATTTTTTGTAGAGACGGGGTCTGGCTCTTGCTCAGGCTGGTCTCGAACTCCTGGCCTCAAGCAGTCCTCTTGCGTTGCCCTCCCGGAGGAGTGCTGGGATTACGAGCAGCGCGAGCCACCGTGCCTGGCCTCATTTTCTTTAATTTTAAAACCAGTCCTTACTTACTTCAAAAATTCTCTTCCTCAGTTGCGTTCCTCAGGGGTCGTTTCTACTAGACTTTTTCTGGGCATTTCAAAAACATGCTGTCACCAACCTGTCCTGGGCCGTCACAAAGTTTTCTACCCTTATATCCCCATTATATGCCGAAATAAAAAAAAAAGAAAAAAAAAAAAAAAAGAAGAGTTAGAAAACTGAAAAGCTATAGTGAAACCAAAAGAAAAATCAGCCATCATTACATTTTTAAAAGATATCACTGTTAAATTTTTGGTGTGCGATGTTTAAATACGTACTTACATATAAATATGTTTTTAAAAATAAAAGTGGACTCATGTTGCCTAAAAAAAAAAATAAATAAAATGTATACCCTTGCAAGCGGCCCCGTTGTTTGCCTTCTTAGGTAAACAATCATTCTTAAAACTGTCCTACTTTTAGGAATGAGGCATTTTCGACCGTTTTTTTCCGAAGAGGTGTATTGAAAACAAACAAAAACCAAAAAAAAAAAAAAAAAAAAAAAATGAACTCACAAATCGAGAATATAACACGTTTACCATTTAGACAGGATTATAGTGGATGTTCGTTGTTGCTGTTTTAATGAATCCGATTCCGGGTCTAGCCTGGAGCCTGGGTGAGGTGTCCTGCGGGGACAGGTGTCCCCGGGGTGTTTATGGGAGAGAGGTGGTCCCGGCAAGCTGGTAGGACGTTGGTGCAGCTTTTACGTGGCAGTTATTTTCTTGTGTCGGTGTAAGCCGTATGTGAAAGAGAGGATTAAAAGGATTAACTTACTAATATCAACGGAATTTATGGACTGCTTACTGTGGGGATCTATCCATGAATAAAGGAATCGTGTTTCCCGCCCTAGGGGAGTTTGCAGCCTGAGAGAGGATGTGCAGGGGGGGGAAAAGATTGCTAGCATCTATTAATTATCATTAGGGCATTACTCAGTGGGGTTTTCACTGTTGTCTTGGAGGATTTTGTTTTGTTTTGTTTTACCTTTATGGATACAAAATAATCGTATGTATTTATGGGGCATAGTGTGATGTTTCAAGACATGTATGCATTGTATAAATGTCAAATCGGGGTATTCAGCGTATCTGTCACTTTATACATTTATTATTCCTTTCCTTGTGGTAAGAACAGCCCAAAATCCTCTCTTCTGGCGATTTTGAAATATGCGATTCTGTTAGCCACAGTCACCTGATATACACCAGGCCTTATTACTCCTTCTACCTGTCACTTGGCACCTGTTGGCCAGTCTCTCCCCATCTGCCCTTCCCCGTCCGTCCTTGGCCTCTGGTAACCCCTGTCCTACCGTCCACTTTCAAGAGACCGACTCCTTTAGGGGCCACGTGAGTGAGATCACGCAGTTGTCCGTCTGTCTTTGCCTGGCTTACTTCATTTGATTTAACGTCCTTCGGATTTATCCGTGTTGCCACCGGTGACAGGATTTCATTCTTTTTTTTTATATGGCTAAGTAGCATTCCTTTGTGGACGTTTACCATGTTTGTCCATCCATGCATCCACTGATGTACCCTTAGGTTGCTGCCATGTCTCGGCTACTGTGAGTAGGGCTGCCTGCCGTCGACGCAGAGCTGCAGGTTTCTCTTTGCACACTGATTTCGTGTCTTTCTGCTGTACACTGGTAGTGGGATTGCTGGATCACACGGTAGTTCTTTTACTTTTTTCTGAGGATCCTCCACATTGTTTTACATAATGGCTCAGTACTTTGCGTTCTTACTGGCAGTGTTTATGATTTCCCCTTTCTCCACATCCACGCCAGCATTTGTTATTATTATTATTTTTTTGTCCTTTTGTCCTTTTTTTTTTTTTTTTTTTTTTTTTTGACAGGGTCTCACTTTGTTGCCCAGGCTAGAGTGAGTGCCGTGGCGTCAGCCTCGCTCACAGCAACCTCAGTCTCCTGGGCTCGAGCGATCCTCCTGCCTCAGCCTCCTCCCGAGTAGCTGGGACTACAGGCATGCGCCACCACGCCCGGCTAAATGTTTCTATATATATATTAGTTGGCCAATTAAGTTCTTTCTATTTATAGTAGAGACGGGGGTCTCGCTCTTGCTCAGGCTGGTCTCGAACTCCTGACCTCGAGCGATCCGCCCGCCTCGGCCTCCCAGGGTGCTGGGATGACAGGCGTGAGCCGCCGCGCCCGGCCTTTGTGTCTTTCTGATAATAGCCATTCTAACTGGGGTGAGGTGGTGTCTCACTGTGGCTTTGATTTGTGTTTCCCTAATGATTAGTGACGCTGAACGTTTCTTCACTTACCTGTTGAATGGTCAACCTTTGTATGTCTTCTTTTGAGAAATGTCTATTCAGGTTTTTTGCCCATGTTTTAATTGCTTATTTTTTTTTGCTGTTGAGTTCCTTATAGCTCCTGGCTATTAATCCCTTATTAGATGTGTGGTTGGCATGTATTTTCTCCCATTCTGTTGGTATTCTCTCTTCCCTCTGTTGGTTGTTTCCTTTGTTGCACGGAAGCTTTCTAGTTTGATGTCACCCCATTTGCCTACTGTAGCTTTTGTTGCCTGTGCTTTTGGGGGTCTTATGTGTCGGAGATTTTAGCAGTTGTTAGTGTTCTTGTAAGGAGTTGCGTGTGTCTGCTTAAGTGAATCTGAGAAGCGTGCCGCATAAAGACATAGTATTTTCTCCCCTGAAAATAATCTCAGCATTATAGGGAAAGATTTACTGAACACAGAAAGTTTACAGATTTTTAGAAAGAGTTATCAAATGCAAAAGAGTCAATTCTTGTGTTTGTAAGCCTGTGTGTGTTCATACATATGTGTGCTGTGTGGATATATGTATATTTGTTATGTATATAAAATGGACTCAGCCATGAATGAATGTCAGATACTGTGGTTTTGGAAATACCATCTGTTTGGTTGGATTTCAAAATGTAAAATCAAGTTAATCAAAGTAATACTGGTGTATACCTAAAAAAAATAAACCGCCTCATCTTTCTATATCCTTCATCCCATTTTCTGGCTGAAACTACTGTGTTTTCCTTTTTTTTTTTTTTTTGTTTTCTATTAACATTGAATTTCTAAACAATATGAATATACTCTGATGTACGGATACATCAATTTTAGATCTTATGGATTAAACTCCTGTTGATACATGATGTTTCCTTTCTTGGACAGTTTTCCTGTTTCTAACTGCTTTATTTTCATGTGTATGTTTTATTTTATTTTATTTTTTTAGTGGAGAAGTCTAGGGTTTTAATATGGCCATTATTTGACTGGTGTATTGTACCCAGTAGGTCATTTTTCGTTGCATGCTCCCTCTCAGGCTACCCTGACTGAGTCCCTAGTGCCCATCAAGTCACTCTGGATGACCACGTGTGCTCACGGCCAAGCTCCCACTTACCGTGAGGATGTGCAGTATGTGGGTTCTTGTTCCCGGGTTACTTCACTTAGGATAATGGCCTGCAGCTCCATCCAGGTTGCTGCAAAAGACATTATTTCATTCTTTTTGATGGCTGAGTAGTACTTCATGGTGTGTGTGTGTGCGCGTGCGTGTGTGTGTATTCATTCATATATATATATACATATATATACACACACACACACCCTGTGTTGCCCTGAAAATAAGCCCTATCCATAAAATAAGCCCTAGCAGGATATCTAAGCATGTGCGCAATAGAAGCCCTACCCCGAAAATAAGCCCCAGTGATGGGCGTGGCTATGAAAATAAGCCCTAGTGATGGGCGTGGCTATGAAAATAAGCCCTAGTGATGGGCGTGGCTATGAAAATAAGCCCTAGTGATGGGCGTGGCTATGGAAATCAGCCCTAGTGCTGGGCGTGGCTATGGAAATAAGCCCTAGTGCTGGGCGTGGCTATGAAAATAAGCCCTAGTGCTGGGCGTGGCTATGAAAACAAGCCCTAGTGCTGGGCGTGGCTATGAAAATAAGCCCTAGTGATGGGCGTGGCTATGAAAATAAGCCCTAGTGCTGGGCGTGGCTACACAGCGCATCTGCACAACCCATGCGTGTCGTCGCGGAGCGGGAAAGAACATGAGCAGCCCTTCTCATCTGCCCCGTGAGAGCTCTAGTGCTCGACAGGAGAGATCGGGGCCAGTGGTTCTAAAGGAAATAGAGTCGCAAGACATTCAGGATGGAATTTGGGGTTTGGAGAGTGAGGATGATGTTCCAGAAGAAGACGACTTCACTCTGTTTGAATCAATGTAGATGGTTGTACCGTACTTAAAAAAAAAATAACACATCCCCTGAAAATAAGCCCTAGGGTGTCTTCTTAAGAAAAAATAAATATAAGACCCTGTCTTATTTTGGGGGAAACACGGTATAAACAGGCTCTGATGCCTGTGGGATTCTGTGTGAGTTCCCTTTGTGGAACACTGTTTATGTACAATCTCCAAGCAGTAGACTTTTGATCAGGAAAAGTGACAAGAGACAGTCCTTAGAAAAGGTAGCGTTTTGAGTAGTGAGAGGAAAAAAATTAGGACTTATTGGAAGTGGTGAGCATGGAAAGTTTTTTAGATACTTTAAGAAAACTGAGAGACCCAGGTATGTTGGTTAGAACATGTTGTTGTTTTGTTTTGATTTTTGACCCGTTATTGAAAAATTTTGCTTGTACTATCGGTTGGAGTAGAAGCGTAGTAGTTCTTCTCACAAAGACAGGGTGTTCCAGGCAGATGGGAAATTTTCCTGGGGTAAAGTTGGGAAATATATTGTAATTTTTGGACCCAGGAAGAAGGCACTGAGGGGAAGAGAAAAAGAGAGCTGGGATATAATTTCTTAGGATTTTGCTGTGATCGTAGATGTTCACAAAAGCATTCAAGAGCTTCACCAGTTTTTCCCAAAGGCTTCTCCTTTTAGCCCTTGGCCACTTAAATGACTCTCTTTTTGAAAATGCCAGCTGACTTTCTTCTCTTCAATTGTTGACCTGAATCTGCCAAGTTCTCAGTTAATATAACCAGGAGTGGTATTCCAGCGGCTCTCCAAGATCACTTTTATTGACTTTATGAAATTCATCTTTTTTTTTTTTTTTTTTTGAGACAGTCTCGCTCTGTTGCCCGGGCTAGAGTGAGTGCCGTGGCGTCAGCCTCGCCCACAGCAACCTCAAACTCCTGGGCTCAAGCGATCTTCCTGTCTCAGCCTCCCGAGTAGCTGGGACTACAGGCATGCGCCACCATGCCCGGCTAATTTTTTCTATATATTTTTAGTTGCCCAATTAATTTCTTTCTATTTTTAGTACGGACGGGGTCTCGCTCTTGCTCAGGCTGGTCTTAAACTCCTGAGCTCAAACGATCCGCCCACCTCGGCCTCCCAGATTGCTAGGATTACATGCATGAGCCACCGTGCCCGTCCTGAAATTCATCTTTATAATATTTGCGTAACAGGATGTTTTGGGCAGTCGCGGAGACGAGGGCAGACAGACCTGGCAGGATGGGCCGTTGTGTAGAGTAGGGACTAGTGTCACACGGGCTACGCATCTCTTTATGCTGACGATTTTAATAAATCCGTGTTGAATAGCAAGAACCATGCCCTCCACGTAGGCCGTCTGTACAAGGGCAGCCGGCGGCAAATCGGGGAGAGAATGGGTAGGTAAACTGTTGTGCTCCTGGTGAAAAGCTGGCCTGTCCTTTGATGGCCCTCCCATGTCCTCCTCTCAGACATCTCTCTGAGATTCACCCCATCTGCATACCCATATGCTGTCATTTCTCACGTCTTAAAAAAAAATTGGCACCATCTGTATACTTTATCGGTTGCATTCCCATTTCTCTCCTTTCCCTGATGGCACCTGTCTCAAAGAGCCACCAGGGTTACTGCCCGTCACTTCCCGCTGTCTGCTCTCTCCTGTCGCTTTCTGATCAGGGCTCACCTGCGCTCCTTGACGGCCTCTTTTCCCGTGAAGGCTGCCAGTCACCCTCAGACTGTGACAGCCAGTAGTCCTCGTCTTACCTGGCTTCACAGCAGCATTCGTAGCAACGTGACCCCCTCACCCTTGGTACCTTTGCTCTCTGGGCTTCTAGAACACCTCACATTCGCTCTTGTTTCTCTTTTAGGGCCCCTGGCTGCTCCTTCTCTTCTCCCAACCTCTTAGCATGGAAGTGACCTTTTTTTTTTCTAGCTACAGATTTTTCTTTCTGGGGTGTTTGTCTGACCCCACGGCTTTCAGCAGCCCCCACACCTGCCAGCGACGATGAGCAGACGTCCCTCTGAAAGCCACGCCGCGTCTCTCCTGAACGCCAGAGTCCGACGTCCAGTGCTCCTTCGGCTTTGCCCAGGGAGGGTGTCCAGGCAGCGTCTGAAATGGAACAACCAAGCTCGTCGTCGTTTTCTGTGGCTTGTTGAAGGGACGGCCCCACTCTTCTGGCTGTCCAAACCGAAAATCTTTGGAGTCAGCTCTGGTTCTTCTCTTCCTCTCACATCTAAAATCCAGTCTGTGGATGGATAAATCCTGTCCTGCTACCTTCTCTGTTCTCTCTTCTTTTCCTTTTTTAAAATTTTTATTTATTTATTTATTTCAGCATATTATGGGGGTACAAACGTTAAGGTTACGTATATTGCCCTTGCCCCCCACCACCTCGAGTCAGAGCTTCAAGCGTGTCCATCCCCCAGTTGGTGCACGTCACACCCATTGTATGTGTATATAATTGTCCCCTCCCCCCCCCACACCTGCCCGACACTTGATAGATGTTATTCCTATTTGTCCACTTAGGTGTTGATCAATTAATACCAATTTGCTGGTGAGTCCATGTGGTGGTGCTTGTTTTTCCATTCTTGGGATACTTCCCTTAGTAGAATGGGTTCCAGCTCTAGCCAGGAAGCTACAAGAGGCGCTAGATCACCCTTGCTTCTTATAGCTGGGTAGTACTCCATGGTGTACATATACCACATTTTATTAATCCACTCGTGTATTGATAGGCACTTGGGTTGTTTCCACATCTTTGCGATTGTGAATTGTGCTGCTATAAACATTTGAGTGCAGGTGTCTTTTTCATAGAGTGTCTTTTGTTCTCTTGGGTAGATGCCCAGTAGTGGGATTGCTGGATCCAATGGTAGATCTACTTGTATCGCTTTAAGGTATCTCCACATTGCTTTCCACAGAGGTTGCACGAGTTTGCAGTCCCACCAGCAGTGTAGGAGTGTTCCTCTCTCTCCGCATCCACGCCAGCGTTTATTGTTTTGGGACTTGTTAATAAAGGCCATTCTCACTGGAGTTGAGTGATACCTCCTTGTGGTTTTGATTTGCATTTCCCTGATGATTAGAGACGTTGAGCATTTTCTCATGTGCCCTAAATGCATCCAGAATCCAACCTCTTCCTCCCACGTCCACCCCTACCATGTTGGGCCAAGCTCCCGGCAGCTCTCCAGGGACCCTTGCGACAGGAGTTGGCACCTTTGCTTTCATCCTTGCCACCTTTTCACCTGCTCTGAAATATATGGCACGTTAGGTCATTCTGAGGTCAGAGTTTCCAGTGGCTCCTCATTCTTCTTTGAGTCAAATTCCAAGCTGCCCTTGTCGCCTGCCCAGTCACCTTCATTCCCTGTCTGGCCTCACCTTGCCATCGTCTGGGACCTCACACAGCCCTAGGCACAAGGGCTCCTCCTCTCAGACGCCACAAGGCGCGTTTTCTCACCATCTGTTTTAATTTCTCACGCAACACTCAGGTGTTAGTTTCCTAGGCCCTCCCTGCTGTAAATCGCATCGTCCTTCCTTTGCGTTTCTTCCGTCACTAAAATATGAAGGATCTTCAAGGAGGATGCCTTTTTTAAATTTTTTTTATTTTTGGCTTGTTGCGTTCAGTGTGTTATTTTTCCACGCGCCTGGCAAAGAGTAAACTTTCAGCAAATAGTCAATCGAGTCAAGTTGTTGATTCAATGTCTGTGGTGTTTGAAGTAGCTCCACTATGTTCATCAAGCATTTATTTAATTTTAACTTCATAATTATTATATGTTACTTTTATGTATGAGAAATACGAGATTGAGAGGCGCAGTCAAGTGACCTAACCTGGAAACTGGCATTCCAGCTGGGTTCTTCTGACTCCAGGCTCAAGACTGTCTTTCTGGTAACCAGCAGGTAAAGATAAGCCCATTTCCACCTTAGAACTGTCGGATATTTCCATCTGGTTTCTCTACCTGTTGAGAGTTGAGGTGTCTCTCGTCTTTACTGCCTTATTCTCAACACCTAGCAGAAGACCTGGCTCATAGCAGGGTCACAGTGGATGTTTGTCCTCACAACTGAATGGCTACCATCGTCTTAACCTTGGACACTGTGACTTTTTTTTTTTTAATTAAAAGCCAGGGTGGGGGGGGGATGTGAGAAGAAAGTTGAGAGTTATACAGGAGCCACGACTGGGAACCCTGGGCATGATTGCCAATGGCAGCGATTAGCCATGGCCTCGTTCTCTGCTTTCATTTCACGAAATCTGGTATTTAGCCTTCTCTTTTCCTCCTCTTCCGTCCCCGTAGAGAGAGGCTGAGAATTCCGTAGAGAAATCTCCACTCCAATCAAATAAATGCCTTCTAAGAAGATCACTGGAGTGTGAGACTTCTCTTTGAGGGTGTATTTTCTAGTGCTGGGCAGGGGGAAAAGGATTTGAACAAAAGGGAAAGGATGCAAGGGAAATAATAGCGTGGAGAAGGTCATGCTAATCTGATGCCTCTAGTCTCTGTTAGCTTTCAAGTAGTTTCAACTGAAGAGCTTCTATCGCAGATGCGGTTTTGTATTTTTATTCCTTTTACAATAGAAGGGCCTCCTCCTGCCCTGGGGCAAATGGGCATTTTTCCCTATTGTTTGAAACTTTTCTTAAAAGTATATTTACTAGGCGGGGCACGATGGCTCGCACCTGTCATCCTAGCACTCTGGGAGGCCGAGGCGGGAGGATCGCTCAAGGTCAGGAGTTCGAGACCTGCCTGAGCAAGAGCGAGACCTTGTCTCTATTAAAAAAATTAGCTGGACAACTTAAAAATATACA
The DNA here is from genome assembly GCA_008750895.1 of Mirza zaza. Lineage (NCBI taxonomy): Eukaryota > Metazoa > Chordata > Mammalia > Primates > Cheirogaleidae > Mirza > Mirza zaza. The sequence goes on from VSMD01056592.1 coordinate 14,494, forward strand.
GAAAAAATTAGCCGGGCATGGTGGCGCGTGTCTGTAGTCCCAGCTACCAGGGAGGCTGAGGCAGGAGGATCGCTTGAGCCCAGGAGTTGGAGGTTGCTGTGAGCTATGCTGATGCCATGGCACTCTAGCTTGGGCAACACAGTGAGACTCTGTCTCAAAAAAAAAAAAAAAATAAAGTATATTTACTAGAAAGATATGTACTTACGCTGTTTACTCTTCAGATAAAGCGAATCCGTCCTCTGCAGCAATCCCGAAGCAATCCGTTTCTGTCGCAGGGATTATCGTAACAGCCTTTAGCAGCGTCTACACTAACTAGGCCAGTGAGCCAGGAAGAACGTGCATCTTACTAAATTTTACAGCCCTGCCCACATTTTAGGTCTTCTTTTTGGAAAAGAAAATTTGCAAACCCAACTGCAGTTTGGGAAGTGTGCAAAGGAAATCGAGCAGCAGTTTCGAGTTTCCCCACTCCGAAAATATGTCTCAGAGAGCACGAGGAACACAGTTGGCACACGGTGTGCTGGTGTCTGAGAGCTGGTGAAATAAATAGAAATGGGCACCCACCCGGCTCCCCACCCATCTGCCCGCCCAGACAGAGCCAGACGGGACGGGCCCAGGGACCGGCAAGGGTTGTTTTTCCCTTGTCCAGTTTTCCTCCGAGAGCAGGCTCGTTTCTGGACGACACTGTCTTGCCTGCCCCAGTTCACACTTGGAACCTTCGAGTAAACTCCATATGAGAACTTTCATCTGCAGCCTCTCACTTGCCGCCTGGGCCTCGTGCTACGTTCTTCAATATTTAGCTTCGGTTTTCGAGGCGGAACCCCCACTCTGTCTGGCTGCCCTGCTGCAGAGGAGGGGGACTCATGCTCAGTTCAGGTGGATCCACTTGAGGTGGCCACTCTCTGCAGCCAGGCTCATTGGATAAGACAGTTTTCTTCTGGACCTTTGTGGAGAATTCGGGTCATCGCGAAAGCCACTAACTCGTCTGTTTTCGCTTTCATTTCGTCCTCCCATCCTACAATACTATATGTCATATGTAGTCGTATATTTATGACGGTTAATTTTTTTTTTGAGACAGAGTCTCACTCTGTTGCCCGGGCTAGAGTGAGTGCCGTGGCGTCAGCCTCGCTCACAGCAACCTCAGACTCCTGGGCTCAAGCGATCCTCCTGCCTCAGCCTCCTCCCGAGTAGCTGGGACAACAGGCATGCGCCACCGTGCCCGGCTGATTTTTTCCGTATATTTTTAGTTGGCCAATTAATTTCTTTCTATTTTTAGTAGAGACGGGGGCCTCGCTCTTGCTAAGGCTGGTCTCGAACTCCTGACCTCGAGCAATCCGCCCGCCTCAGCCTCCCAAAGTGCTAGGATCGCAGGCGTGAGCAACTGCGCCCGGCCATGTGATGGTTAATTTTATGTGTCCATTTGACTGGGCCGTGGGATGGGCAGATACTTGGTCAAATGTTACTCTCCGTGTGTCCGTGAGGATGTTTTAGGATGAGAATAACATTTGAATCAGGAGACTGAATAAACAGATGGCCCTTTTTATTTTTTTATTTTTTTGAGACGGGGTCTCATTCTTGCTCAGGCTGGTCTTGAATGCCTGAGCTTAAGTGATCCTCCTACCTCGGCCTCCCTGAGTGCCAGGATTACAGGTGTGAGCCACTGCGCCTGGCCTCTCCCAAGTCTTTAGCTTGTTGACTGCAGATTTGGGGATCTGCCCCCGCCCCAATCATTGCATGAGCCAATTGCTTATAATCCACATCTTTCTATGTCTAGCCTGCTGGTCTTGTTTCTCTGGGGAACCTCGACTGATACAACCTTGCAACGGTGACCTAAGCCAGGCCAGCCAGGTGCTGCTCCCTTCTCGGGGCTGACGCTTTGAGCAGAATGGCAGACACAGAGTAGAAGGAATCGTCCAGGTAGAGCCGAGCGCACGGTTCTCCCTATTGTTAAGCTGTGTCCTCTCTTGATTCTGCAAGTCCTGACAATTTTCCGATAGATTCTCTTTGCATTAGGTCGGCGCGGATCAATTTCTGTTGTTTACAACAAAACACTCCTAACTGATCGAATGGATTCCAGCGTAGACTGCACTTTGGTGGCGTTTGAGATATGGGCACTGCTTTCTGTTTATCTTGGGACGGCGGGAGTTGGGTTTCTCACAGTTGGGGATGGGAAACACTAGTGAAGAGATGTGGAGGAAGTAGCAGGAACCTGTGGCGTTAGACTGAACTTGGAGACGTCAGGGTGGTGCTGCGACACACACGCTTCCTCAACCGACGTGCTCAGAGGATGCCGACTCACCACCCCCAAGTAGCCATGAGGGAACGCACACATTGAGATCGTGGTTTCCAAATCTGGTAAGCCGCTGAAAGTAATCATGGCTCCTTGGAGAAATGGCAGGGGGGCACAGGGAAGATACTATGTCAGCCTGGGACATCTCCGGCGTCAGAAAATTAGTGAGTTCTCAAAGAATGATGGGGACCATGTCCAAATGACACAGCTGTCTGATCTCCTGCCCAGATCGGGGCCAATTTCGACATTAACAGAGAATCTCAGTCTCCCAACTGTCGTATTGATAATTGATTCAGGGGGAAAACGTCAGTGGGTACTAAAACTAGCAGATAAAAGTTGGACAAGAATGGGACACACACACACACACACATATATATATATATATATAGTCTTAATCCATCTCCCCTCAAAATGCTTATCATACAGAGAAACATAGTATCTTTACAGGGGACAAGCCTGGTAGATTTCATCTTAACCATGTGATTAAAGGTAATTGCTCCGAGAATGGGACAGAAGGATGTCATATGCTTCCTGACACGATGCGCTACAGATACAGAATCACTGCTCGGGGACTTCGCTAAAAATGCATCACTCGAATCTAATCGAGAGGAAGAATACCACAAAGCCGAACGGAGGGACGTTCTGCAAAATAACTGGCCGTGTACTCTTCGGAAATGTCAAGGTTAAGAAAGGCGAAGGCTGAGGAATAGTTTCTAATTAAAGGAGGCTCGTGCAACGTGACAGCTCAGGGGGGTTGGAAAGGCAGCTACCAAGGCGGTTATTGGGATATCGGCAAAATTCGAATATAGCTTGTGCCTTGCATAATGGCATTCTGTCATCAGATTTTTCTGATTTTAATCGTGCGACATAATGTCTTTGTTTTTAGGAGACGACACGCACTGAAGTCTTTAGGGGTAAATGGGCGTCGTGTCAACCACAGCAGACTCTCTGATGGCTCAGAAAGGCGTAGGAAAGAGAGTGAAGGGTGAGCGGACAGGGCCAGGAACTGGGTGAAGAGTCTCGTGTTGGTTTGCTGTTACTGCTGTAACGCGCACCACGGTTGGGCAGCTTGTTTTTGTAGGTGGGAGGCTGGCACAGGAGGCTGGATTCTCTGCTCGGGGCCTCACCGCCTGGCTACAATCCAGATAATCAGCAGGATTTGTTCCTTTATGGAGGCTCTGGGGAAGGATCAGCTTCCAGGCTCCCAGGCTGTTGGTGGCCTCCAGTTCCTTGCTGTCGTAGGACCGAGGTCTCTGTCTCCTTGACCTGTGGCCTCCTTGACCTCCATCTTCAAGCCAGCCATGGCACCGAGAGCCCTCCCCGCGCCAAGCCTTGACTGTCTCCGGGCTTGTGTGATCCCACCGGCCCCACCTGGAGAATCCAGGTTATGTTCCCTCTATTAAATCAACCAATCAGGCCGGCCGCGGTGGCTCGCGCCTCTCATCCTGGCACTCTGGGAGGCCGAGGCGGGAGGATCGCTCGAGGTCAGGAGTTCGAAACCAGCCTGAGCGAGAGCGAGACCCCGTCTCTACCAAAAATAGAAAGAAATTAATTGGCCAACTAAAAATATACGGAAAAAATGAGCCAGGCACGGTGGCGCGTGCCTGTAGCCCCAGCTACTCAGGAGGCTGAGGCAGGAGGATCGCTTGAGCCCAGGAGTCTGAGGTTGCTGTGAGCTAGGCTGACACCACGGCACTCACTCCAGCCTGGGCGACAGAGCGAGACTGTGTCTCAAAACAAAAAAAGAAGAATAAAATCAACCGATTAATCTCAATTGCACCTGCAAGATTTCTTTTACCGCGCAGCTAAGGTCACGTAGCCTTGGCTGTGACTCCCAGGGATCGGGGATTGTGCCGACGACAGTGTCCCGCGCTGCACTTTCTCCCCGCCTTTGACAGAGATCTGAAATCCAGCACCCACATAAAAAGCCGCAACGGCCGGTGCGCACGCGCTCATGGTGCAGGCGGCGGGCAGCCGCCGTCCCAGGGGTGTCGGCGCGTGTGGCGGTTACGTTCCCTCCTAACGGCCCGGCGTCTGTTTCTCTCCCGCGCCACCTCCCAGGCCACCGCCAGGTCCAGCAGGGCAGGTGCGAGGTGGTCGCCGTGCACAGGTGCTGCAACAGGAACCGCATCGAGGAGCGGTCGCAGACGGTCAAGTGCTCCTGCTTCCCGGGACAGGTGGCCGGCACGACGCGGGCACAGCCTTCCTGCGTGGAAGGTAAGGCCCGCGCTCAGCGACTCCGGGGTGTGCGGGGCCCGAGGCCGCCGAGGCCCTCCCGGCTGCACTGCTTTTGCAGCCTTCGGGGCCCAGGTTGCTTCCCGAGATCCGTGCGGTTCCGAAAGGGAACACAAACACAACTCCCGAAATTTTCTTGACGAGCAAGTCTTTGATGATGTCCAGGGGTGCCAGTGGGGGGTTGCACCATAGGACAGTTGGGAACCCCCTTTTTTTTTTTTTTGCCATGTCTTACAAAGACCTGTAGGATCTGGCTCTCTCCGTTCTCTCTTTCAACTGCTCTAGCCCGGGCGGATGTGGGTTCTTTCTATGACCTCTCGTCTCTGCGTCCTTTGCCTGCCTCATTGCCCTACCCCCCTCCGCCACACACACACACACTTGGTCCGCTGCATTCCTACTCTCCTTTTAACTCTCCCCTGGGGTCTCGTATCATCCTGGACTTCCAGTCTGTGACATTTATCCCATCTTGTCGTAACACCTCGTCTCTGGGCTGGGCGCGGCGGCTCACCACTGAAATCCCAGCACTTTGGGAGGCCGAGGCAGGAGGATCGCTTGAGGCCAAGAGTTGGAGACCACTCCTGGGGGCAACATAGCAAGACCCTGTCTCTACAGGAATTTTAAAAATCAGCCGGGCACGGTGGGGCACACCTGTCGTCCCAGCTACTCGGGAGGCTGAGGCAGGAGGGTCGCTTGAGCCCAGGACTTGGAGGTTGCTGTGAGCGAGGCTGACGCCACGGCACTCCAGCCTGGGGGGACAGAGCAAGTCCTTGGCTCAAAAAAAAAAATAAAAAATAAAAAAACAACCCAGATGACAACAACAGCAACAGCTATTGAATATACGTCTTCCTGTTAGTGTAGAAACAGCTTGAGGGTAAGGACCGGGTCTCTTATTTTTGTCCCCACCCCAGCCCCCGTCGGCCGGCCCATGAGCAAGTCTTAGCACAGAGGGGCAATGACTCATTGCTAGTCACAGCTTGCTCTCTGAAGGTAACAACTGTGGCTGCGCGATACGTAGGCTTTAAGGAACTTGTGATTCATAACACAGCTATTTTTATACTCTTGCCTAGACTCTTTGGCTATAAAAAGCCTTAAATGTAAATAACGTTTTACAATATTCAAAGCCCTTTTGTCAGTACCTGAAAAGTACTGATCGGGTAGCGAGGACCATTTGCGTCTTCATCGTAGTAAAGAAACTATAAATGCCTTATTCTAAACTAGCTCGCTTTAAATTTAATTTAATTTAATTTAATTTAAATTTTATTTTATTTTATTTTATTTTATTTTTTGAGACAGAGTCTCACTCTGTTGCCCAGGCTAGAGTGAGTGCCGTGGCGTCAGCCTCGCTCACAGCAACCTCCAACTCCTGGGCTCAAGCGATCCTCCTGCCTCAGCCTCCTCCCGAGTAGCTGGGACTACAGGCATGCGCCACCACGCCCGGCTCATTTTTTCTATACATATTAGTTGACCAATTCATTTCTTTCTGTTTATAGTAGAGACAGGCGTCTCGCTCTTGCTCAGGCTGGTTTCGAACTCCTGACCTCGAGCGATCCGCCCGCCGCCTCGGCCTCCCAGAGTGCTGGGATGACAGGCGTGAGCCACCGCGCCCAGTCGCTTTAAATTTTATATACGAGCAAAATCCCTTTTTTGGCCGCTGCCCTGGTAGTAGTAACCGAATTCCTCTTTTTGGTTGATACATTTTTCTGTGTGCGTATACATTTGGAGATAGGTCTGGGGAAAACTCTGGCAAATTTTAACATGCTTGCTAAGCGCGGTGGGGAAGGGTGCAGGGGCAAGGTATGTGACGCTAACAATACTCGTACCCACAGAATTTGGGAAAAATAAATAAACAAATAAACATCAGGTAGTTTCCTGGAGAGTTGGGATCATGAAACTAAGAAGAGGCGTAAGGGAAAATTACCAAGGACTGTGAGCAAACGTTTAAGGGTGCTGGTCTTATTCATTAGATTTACTGTGGTGATGTTTTTTCATTGGCGTATCAAATGCCAAAGCTTATCAATGCCACACTTTACCCATCATGCACCGTTTATTGCTTGTATGCTAATTACATCTCAATAAAGCCGTTTTCAAAACTAAAAAAAAAAAAAAAAAAAGAAAAAAAAAGAAAAGATTCACAGGCTGAATGGTTTCCCGAGTGTCGTGAGATCTGTACGTGACAGAGGTCAGTCCTGTAGCATCTGAGCAGAGCTGACGCAGCACTGTCTTCTGGAACCTTCTGTGGTGATGCAAATGCTCCCTCCCCGTGTATGTTTGTCTGTATGCGACAGTGCGTGTGTCCAGCGTGGTCAGCAGCCACTAGCCGTGTGTGGCTGGTGGCTAGTGCGGATTTAGTTTAGGGCACGCGTGTCTGGAAGCTTCACGTCGGACAGTGCAGAATTAACTTTCCATAAACATGAAGCTCGAGGGTAACGTCCTGGCCGGGGCATAGCAACACCCTGGAAGGTGGAACCGCGGTTGTATCTTACTGCCTGTGTCTTCTGTCCCCAGCACTGTCTGGCGTTCAATAAATGTTTATTGGATCAAAGTCACTGAGAAGCGTAGGAAGTTTAGGCTTTCGTTACGATATGTGTCTGTTTTTGTGTCCCCCTGATCTTCCATGCCTTATCCGAATATCTTTCCATTAGCGCCTTTTAGCTTTACCTGCTTAATCTTTATTCCGTAATAATTATGCAGTATCCTGCTGTTAATTGGCATGAGGGACGACCTAGTCTCCGCTGATACGTTCCTCTTATCTTACTTGTCAATAAGAAGAGAGAGGATCTAAGATATAAAATTCGCCCGAATTTACATTTAAATTAAAACAAAGGCAAGAAGATGTCGGAGTACGGCACTAATTAATGTTGACATGGAAACCGGAATATCCTCTTTTGCATTTTCGCTAATCCACACCGCAGATACTTAGCTAGCGTTTTCATTGCTTTTCCATGAAGCCACAGCTCGTAGCAGTTAAACAGGGAGCATGATCAGCTGTTTCCTCCCACCAAACTTTTTTGTGATGATTAACTTATAAGACCCCCTGAATTATTGAAATGTGTCTTTGATACAAGTTGGGGATTTGGGAGAAGGGGATTATTTGACTGGGGCTCTGGTACTGGGACCATGATGCCAACAACGTCCAGTAGTGGGGTGAGTAGTCTTCAACTGGCTCGGACAAGGCGGTTTGGTGGTAGAAACCGGATTCTACGCATTTGTCACAAAGCAGCTCTATAGAGATCGTGCTGAATGGTTTTATGGTAAAATGAGATAAGTGTATATTATAAGGAGGCTTAGTTTACTTTGTCAAAGTGAGTGCTGTCTACACGTTGGAATTACAAGAGATTAATACGACAAAAGCTTAGGAATAGAAGGCAGCTACTTTTCAAAGCTTTTTTTTTTTCTTTTTTTTTTTGATGATGCCCCAATTTCTTCCGGTTTTATGAGATGTCAGAATTCATTCCGTTGAGGAGGAAAGTTACTGTCTGGACTGCGGACAGCGTTCATGGCTTTGTGGACTGCGAGACGAGACACAGAGCGTGTTCCTTTATGATGTGTTTTCATGGGGTGATTTTATTGGGTATGTTCTCCTTGCTACCTAAAAGGTTTTTTTTTTTTTCCCATTGTGGTCAGGTGAATGACAGGAATTTACAGAAACCCTCCGGGAGTTGGAGGGGTGTGCACGTTATGTCAGTCGGTTCATTCATTGGGTTTTAGTGGAGCACCTTTGTTCTCCATTTCTCGATGTTCACGGATAGGACGATAAGGACACTTACTCAGTGAGTGTTTCGAGGAGCCCGTGTTTGCCTGGGAGAGAGAAAAATGCTCACAAAGGAGGGACTCCATGGGAGAACACAGAGGGGTCAGGGGTCAGGGGTGGCGACCCACCGGGAGCTATTACAGTAGGTAGGGGGTGTGAGGGTGGAAGGAATTGGGAGACGGGCAGCACGCGACACAGGAGAGTGGCAACTGCAGGTAGCTTGGGAATGATGGAAGACAGGACTGGGAGGTAAACAGAGCTCTCCATATTAGAGGTCTTGGAATGAATAAAGTTTTGGGGTTTAACTTTTGCCTCCTGGGAATTTGCATTTTTGCAGAGTGTGGGGTCTAAGCAAGGGTATAAAGGGCTGTGGACAAAGCTTACGCAAAGCACCCTGGGCTTGCTGAGAAGGAAAAAATGTGATCCCTGAGTGACAGGCCGTCTTGTCGGCGTGTGTTTCATGGCGAGCTGGTGATTAGCCGGGATTCCCGCGTCTGTGAGAGAGAGAGAGAGAGAGAGAGAGAGCGAGCGCACAAGTGAGTGTGCACGAGCTGTAGACTCGTGGCATTGCCGTGAGAGGGCAGGGGGGGAGATATAAACCAGAGGTGGCGTGGTGTTGACAACAGATTGGGGTGCTTTTGGTAAAGCAAAGCTGTGAGCAGGTCTGATCGACTCGCCCAGCTTTCCGTCTTGAGCGGAGAGTGTCTATAGAGTATATATCACTGTTTCTCAGCCAGGGAGGGTTGTGTGCCTTGGGGCCATTTGTCATGGTCGGGAGACATGTGGGAGAGGGCACGAATGGCCAGAAATGCCACTAAACGTCTTACGACGCACAGGATTCACCCTCCAAATAAAGACTCAATTGGCCCCAAATGTAAATAGGGCTGAGGTTGAGAAATCTTGACTTTGAAGGTCCCCAATATCCGTGTGAGTCTGCACATAGCAGAGGGGACAAACCTAGATCACGAACGTGCCGTCTGCACACCCTCATATGCTGGCTTGCTCATCGTACCTTGCGGAATGACAATATTGTGATTATTTGAAGACCATGTGAAAATAGGTGCGAGTCCTTGAAAAAAAAATCGTTGGTGCTCTAACTGCTGCTCTTAAGTGAATTAGCTGGGTCAGGTAGGTATGGCTTCTTTTCTGGAACTAATATAGAAATATAAAAATTAATACATGGCTAAATTTTTAAAGAACACAGTGTCTTGAAATAATGGCGGCAAGAGCAAAATAACTGAAGTGTTACAGGACATTAAAATCTTGAAGCATATTCTAGAAGATATATATTCTGATAAGGTATTTTCTTCATCTTTCTATCCAGAGTGGCAGTGTTAAAATACACTATCTTTAGAAAAACCTGAACTCTGTGTAAATACGACTAAACCAAGTCACCAAATGAGAGACCAACTCTTGAAAATTGAGCCTGTTCTGTTAGTCTCATTTGAAGGTGGGCTCATCTATATCTATAAATACACAATCGTGTATTATTTAACCAAGTGATGCTTACTTGGGACGAGAGACATAAAGCTCATTTTATATAATGGAGAGCAAGGAAAATTCGCCAGAAGCAAAACAGCTAATGATCACCTTAAATTTTCCCCTAGATGACAACACTCTAGAACGTACTAGTCACTACGACAAAACCAGAGAGGGCTTCCCTGTCCTTTTATTTATTTATTTTTTTCTTCCTTTTTCTGCATACAACTGGAAATTCGTTCCAGGTTGAAGGTAGGGATTTTATGTGTTTTCCATAAGTCAGGAAGGCATGGGGCTTTTTAAAAGAATTTAACTTTAAGAATAGAAGTGACAAGATACTTTCTCATTTCAAGCATACTATGGTCCTTTGCAACAGGAGAAAAAAAATATATGCCTCCTACAAACTCCTTCTCCTGGGGAGACAAAGCAGGGGAGTGGGCAGATGTCCTCAGCAGTTATTTCAACAGAATCCTCCTTCTGGGACTTTGGTCTCAGCTCCTAACTGGGCTCAGGATGCTTGAACTCCAAGGTTCAAGTTCTGGGCTGTTTAATCTTATTTATTCACTGTCAGGCCAAACCTTGGGTGAGGTCTCTCTTTTGCTCTGAGCGCCTTAGTCAATATTAACTCGTAAAGCCATTCGAAACTTGTATTTTGCTTATTATGATGGCTCCTTTTATGTCTCTTTCTGAAAGAACATTTGCTAGTTAAGTCTTTCCCACAGAAACCTCGTCATGAGTGTATGGACTGATAGGGGCACCTCTCACTCAATGGATCCTTCTAGAAGGTGAGAAAATACTTATTACTATTTTTTTCGCAAATAGAGCTATTTTAAATTTCAGGACAGCTTGCCGTGTTGAGGAGTGGGATGCAAATCTGTCTTTAGAGGAAGGCATCACTTCATATTTTCCAGTTTAGTGAAGAAAAAGCGGTAAATAAGCCCATAAGAGCTTGGGCTGGATCTCCCATGCTTCTTCCCTTCTTTAAAATTTTAGTTTTATTTTAAATTCTTAAAATATTAGGCGGACACTTCTTTTCTCCTATCGTTACTAAGAAGTGGTGGCGTATATTTCTGCGACGTACGCCCGGATGCCTTTTGTTTTGTCTTTATCTAGGTTTTGGTATCAGAGTGTCTGTGTCCTCCTGGGTTCAGCAAGCGCGTGCTGGCGGTTCTCTGCAGGGACTTGCTCCACGCGCACCTCAGCTGCTCTTCTCCTTTGGGGTCCTCTCTGCGCCGCATTCTTTCGTCACTCCCTGCCAGGCTGCTCTCCCCGTGCTCTGTTTTCTGTGTTGTCCCACTGCCTCGCTCAGACACCTTCCATGGCTCCCTGCTGCTTAGAGAACCGGTCTAATCTCGCACCATCTAATCTGCATCTGCATCGTCTAATCTCACAAGGTCTCTAATCTGATGTCCGCTAACCTCGCATCATCTAATCTCACATCATCTAATCTCCCATCGTCTAATCTCACATCGTCTAATCTCACATCGTCTAATCTCACATCGTCTAATCTCGAACCATCTAATCTCGCATCTTCTAATCTGACATCGTCTAATCTCACATCGTCTAATCTGGCATCGTCTAATCTCGAACCATCTAATCTCGCATCTTCTAATCTGACATCGTCTAATCTCACATCGTCTAATCTGGCATCGTCTAATCTGGCATCGTCTAATCTGGCATCGTCTAATCTCACATCGTCTAATCTCACATCGTCTAATCTCCCATCGTCTAATCTCACATCGTCTAATCTCACATCGTCTAATCTCCCATCGTCTAATCTCCCATCGTCTAATCTCGAACCATCTAATCTCGCATCTTCTAATCTGACATCGTCTAATCTCACATCGTCTAATCTCCCATCGTCTAATCTCACATCGTCTAATCTCGAACCATCTAATCTCGCATCTTCTAATCTGGCATCGTCTAATCTCACATCGTCTAATCTCCCATCGTCTAATCTCACATCGTCTAATCTCGAACCATCTAATCTCGCATCTTCTAATCTGACATCGTCTAATCTCACATCGTCTAATCTCCCATCGTCTAATCTCACATCGTCTAATCTCGAACCATCTAATCTCGCATCTTCTAATCTGGCATCGTCTAATCTCACATCGTCTAATCTCCCATCGTCTAATCTCACATCGTCTAATCTCGAACCATCTAATCTCGCATCTTCTAATCTGACATCGTCTAATCTCACATCGTCTAATCTCCCATCGTCTAATCTCCCATCGTCTAATCTCACATCGTCTAATCTCGAACCATCTAATCTCGCATCTTCTAATCTGGCATCGTCTAATCTGGCATCGTCTAATCTGGCATCGTCTAATCTCACATCGTCTAATCTCCCATCGTCTAATCTCACATCGTCTAATCTCGAACCATCTAATCTCGCATCTTCTAATCTCACATCGTCTAATCTCACATCGTCTAATCTGACATCGTCTAATCTCACAAGGTCTCTAATCTGATGTCCGCTAATCTCGCATCATCTAATCTCACATCGTCTAATCTCGCATCTTCTAATCTGACATCGTCTAATCTCACATCGTCTAATCTTCATCGTCTAATCTCACATCTCTAATCTCACATCATCTAATCTCACACCGTCTAATCTCGCATCATCTAATCTCACATCATCTAATCTCACATCATCTAATCTCACATCATCTAATCTCCCATCGTCTAATCTCACATCGTCTAATCTCACACCGTCTAATCTCGCATCATCTAATCTCACATCGTCTAATCTCACATCGTCTAATCTCACACCGTCTAATCTTGCATCATCTAATCTCACATCGTCTAATCTCACATCATCTAATCTCACATCGTCTAATCTCGCACCATCTAATCTCGCATCTTCTAATCTGACATCGTCTAATCTCACATCGTCTAATCTGGCATCGTCTAATCTGGCATCGTCTAATCTGGCATCGTCTAATCTGGCATCGTCTAATCTGGCATCGTCTAATCTGGCATCGTCTAATCTCATATCATCTAATCTCACATCATCTAATCTCGTATCTTCTAATCTGACATCATCTAATCTCACATCGTCTAATCTCCCATCGTCTAATCTGGCATCATCAATCTGACATCGTCTAATCTTGCATCATCTAATCTGGCATCGTCTAATCTCACATCATCTAATCTCCCATCGTCTAATCTCGTTTCTTCTAATCTCGCATCGTCTAATCTCGTATCTTCTAATATCACATCGTCTAATCTTGCATCATCTAATCTGGCATCGTCTAATCTCACATCATCTAATCTCCCATCGTCTAATCTCGTTTCTTCTAATCTCGCATCGTCTAATCTCGTATCTTCTAATATCACATCGTCTAATCTTGCATCATCTAATCTGGCATCGTCTAATCTCACATCATCTAATCTCCCATCGTCTAATCTCGTTTCTTCTAATCTCGCATCGTCTAATCTCGTATCTTCTAATATCACATCGTCTAATCTTGCATCATCTAATCTGGCATCGTCTAATCTCACATCATCTAATCTCCCATCGTCTAATCTCGTTTCTTCTAATCTCGCATCGTCTAATCTCGTATCTTCTAATATCACATCGTCTAATCTTGCATCATCTAATCTGGCATCGTCTAATCTCACATCATCTAATCTCCCATCGTCTAATCTCGTTTCTTCTAATCTCGCATCGTCTAATCTCGCATCATCTAATCTCGTATCTTCTAATCTCGCACCATCTAATCTCACATCATCTAATCTCGTATCTTCTAATCTGGCATCGTCTAATCTGGCATCGTCTGATCTGGCATCGTCTAATCTGGCATCGTCTGATCTGGCATCGTCTGATCTGGCATCGTCTGATCTGGCATCGTCTGATCTGGCATCGTCTAATCTGGCATCGTCTGATCTGGCATCGTCTGATCTGGCATCGTCTAATCTGGCATCGTCTAATCTCGCATCGTCTAATCTGGCATCGTCTGATCTGACATCCTCTAATCTGGCATCGTCTAATCTCACATCCATCATCTAATCTCGCATCGTCCTTGAGAACCTCGGAAAGTTCCTCTCCCGACACCCCCCTTACCTGGGCGTCCACCGCTCCCTGACGGTCTCTCACGTCACCTGGGGGTCTCTGCTGGCTGCCAGGTGCCCCCTTCGCTGTCCCAGACCACTGGCCACCTGCCCGTGCTACTTTCGAATCTCCCACGAAACCGATTCCTCCCCGGACGTGGGTTCTCATCCCGGGTGGAAAAAAGTTTGTCTACGAGTTTTAAAGGCAAAAGAAGTATTTTTTTTTTTTTTGAGGGAGAGAGTCTCACCCTGCTGCCCAAGCTAGAGTGCCGTGGCGTCAGCCTCGCTCACAGCAACCTCCAACTCCTGGGCTCAAGCGATCCTCCTGCCTCAGCCTCCCGAGTAGCTGGGACTACAGGCATGCGCCACCATGCCCGGCTCATTTTTTGTTTTTTCTATATATTTTTGGTTGGCCAATTAATTTCTTTCTATTTATAGTAGAGACGGGGTCTCGCTCTTGCTCAGGCTGGTTTCGAACTCCTGACCTTGAGCGATCCTCCCGCCTCGGCCTCCCAGAGTGCTGGGACGACAGGCGTGAGCCACCGATCCCGGACCAAAAGAAATATTTTTAAATTCAGCTCTAACTCTGGGTCAATATAACTAAGCTCTATCAACATCTACATATCACTTTTCTCATCCTGCAGATGGTGTTTTGAGCTGAGAGTTGTGTGAGCCATCTCTTTCTTACCTTTGTCTCCACCTGGGACCGGCCGAAGGTCGTCAGACCGTAACAGATGACTGCTCAGCAACTGAGTACAGTGAGGCAGCACTTAGTAACCTGAAATGTAAACTGACCGGGCGCGGTGGCTCACGCCTGTCATCCCAGCACTCTGGGAGGCCGAGGCGGGAGGATCGCTCGAGGCCAGGAGTTCGAGACCAGCCTGAGCAAGAGCGAGATCCCTGTCTCTACTAAAAATAGAAAGAAATTAATCGGCCAACTAAAAATATGTAGAAAAAATCAGCCGGGCGTGGTGGCGCATGCCTGTAGTCCCAGCTACTCGGGAGGCTGAGGCAGGAGGATTGTTTGAGCCCAGGATGAGTTTGAGGTTGCTGTGAGCGAGGCTGACGCCACGGCACTCTAGCCCGGGCAACAGAGTGAGACTCTTGTCTCCAAAAAAAAAAAAAATCATGTTTTCTGCAAATAGACAATTTAACTTCTTCCTTTCTAATTCTGATGCTTTTTATTTCTTTTACTTGCCTACGTGGGCTAGCTAGGACTTTCGGTAGCAGGTTGAAAAGTGGTGGTGAGAGTGAGCATCCCTATCTTGTTCTTGATCTTACGGGAAAAGCTTTCAGCTTTTTACTCTTCAAGAGGTTAGATGTGGGCTTGTCGTTTTTACAGCCTTTGCTGCGTTAAGGTTACATTCCTTCTATACTTACGCTTAGCCGAGAGTTATTATCATGAGAGGATGTTGAATTTTGTCAAATGCTTTGAGATGATCATATGATTTTTATCCTTCATTCTGTTGATACGGTGTATCATTTGATTGTGATCGCAAAGAGTGCGAGTTTGATCTCTTCTGCCCCCATTTGGACACCCTTAATCTTGTCTGATTGCTATAGCAAGGACTTCCAGCACTATGTTAAATAAAAGTGGAGAGAGTAGGCAACCTGGTCCCAATTCTAAGTGGAAAGGGTATTAACTGGTGTATGCTGAGACATTCTTAGATCCCAAGGAGAAATCTCACTTGATTGTGATGGATGATCTGTAAAAATGTACTATTCGGTTTGCTTTGCTGTTGTTTCGATGAGGAGTTTTACATCTATGTTCGTCAAAATCACTGGCCTATAATTTTCTTTTCTTGTAGTGTCTTTACTGGCTTTGGTATAAAGGTAATGCTAGCTTTGTAAAATGAGTCTGTAAGTGTTCTCCCCACCTCTGCAGTTTTCTGCAAGAATTTGAGAAGGATGAGCAGTAATTCCTCTTTAAATGTTTGGTACTAATAAATTCAGTAAAGATGCAGCCTGCAAAATCAACATCTAAAATTAGTTGCATTTCCATAACAACAAACTATCCATGAAAGAAATTGTGGAAGATACAAATTAATGGGAAAATATCCTGTGTTCTTGGATGAGCAGAACTATATTGTTCAAATGTCATTACTACCCAAAGTAATCTATAGATAGAATCCCTGTCAAAATTCCCAGTGACATTTTTCACAGAAATAAGTAGAAAAATAGCACTGAAATTTGTATGGAACCACCAAAGACTCCAAACAGCCAAAGCAATTTTGAGAAAAAAAAGAATAAGGCCAGAGGCATCACGCCCTGATTCAAATTATATTATGACTTATATATTCTATAACTGAAGCTACAGTAATCAAAACATTATCGTACTGGCGTAAACATGGACACATGATGGAACAGAATAGAGAACCAAGAAATAAACTTGATCTTGGGTGTTAACAAAGAGCACCACACATAAGAACATAGCCGTGTAAACGTCCACCATAGTACGATGATCATAATAGCAGCCAACGTTTTCCGAGAATATCGAGACTGGCCTCGAAGTCAGCAAAGACAGCTTTCCTACAGACTAGCTTTATCCTCTTGGCATCCCGGGGAGAGGATCTATTTTTTTTTTATCTCTATTTTCCAGATCAAGAAACTGAGGCTAAGAGAAGGTAAGTCCCAGGTCATTCAAAAGTCCAGGAGGTAGCACGGCTCCATTTCAACCCCCGACAGGCCCTCTGCAAATCCCGAGCTCTCTAGCTGCATGGCGCTCAGACAGCCAACTGCAGACAATGAAACACTTTATGATGTAGAGGAGACAGCTGATGGGACTCCTTAAATTTGCTTATGGTAAAATCGTTCTTTTATTAGCAGTCTTTGCAGTCGACGTGCTGCTCTGTATTGAGCTTTATTTTTGTTTGCATATTTGGAGGAAGAAACAGTGTCACAAGTATGATTCGGCCTTTGTTTTCCAGCTTCCATAGTGATTCAGAAGTGGTGGTGCCACATGAACCCTTGTTTGGAAGGAGAGGATTGCAAAGTGTTGCCGGATTACTCAGGCTGGGCCTGCAGCAGTGGCAATAAAGTCAAAACTACGAAGGCAAGTACACACGAAACACGGCTGTGATTTACAACTTATGTTGCCATCGACAGAAGGTTACCATGTTTCCCTGAAAATAAGACAGGGTCTTATATTTATTTTTCCTCCAGAAGACACCCCAGGGCTTATTTTCAGGGGATGTGTTATTTTTTTGTTTTAAGTACCGCACAACCATCTACATTGATTCAAATAGAGTGAAGTCGGCTTCTTCTGGAACATCATCCTCACTCTCCAAACCCCGAATCCCATCCTGAATGTCTTGCGACTCTATTTCCTTTAGAACCACTGGCCCCGATGTCTCATGTGGAGCCATAGAACTGTCACGGGGCAGATGAGAAGGGCTGCCCATCTTCTTTCCTGCTCTGGGACGACACGCATGGGTTGTGCAGATGCGCTGCATAGCCACTCCCATCACGAGGGCTTATTTTCATAGCCACTCCCATCACTAGGGCTTGTT
Organism: Mirza zaza; assembly: GCA_008750895.1. Lineage (NCBI taxonomy): Eukaryota > Metazoa > Chordata > Mammalia > Primates > Cheirogaleidae > Mirza > Mirza zaza. Next base: position 31,811 of record VSMD01056592.1, read on the forward strand.
TTCATAGCCACGCCCAGCACTAGGGCTTATTTTCATAACCACGCCCATCACCCGGGCTTATTTTCATAGCCACGCCCAGCACTAGGGCTTATTTTCATAGCCACGCCCATCACTAGGGCTTATTTTCATAGCCACGCCCATCACTAGGGCTTATTTTCCTAGCCACGCCCAGCACTAGGGCTTATTTTCATAGCCACGCCCATCACCAGGGCTTATTTTCATAGCCACGCCCAGCACTAGGGCTTATTTCCATAGCCACGCCCATCACTAGGGCTTATTTTCATAGCCACGCCCATCACCAGGGCTTATTTTCATAGCCACGCCCATCACCAGGGCTTATTTTCGGGGTAGGGCTTCTATTGCGCACATGCTTAGACATCCTGCTAGGGCTGATTTTATGGGGAGGGCTTATTTTCAAGGAAACACGGTATGTTTGCAAACGTACGTGGGCAGTGCCACCCTGGTGGCTTTGGCCTTTTATTAGATAAGCCCACATCCCAGCCTCATTCTTTGTGTCAGATTTTACACAGCGGCGATTTGTTGGCTGAAAGTCTCAGGGGTGACAGGCCGGGCGTGGTGGCTCACGCCTGTGATCCTAGCACTCTGGGAGGCGGAGGCGGATGGATCACTCAAGGTCAGGAGTTCGAGACCACCCTGAGCAAGAGCGAGACCCCGTCTCTACTGAAAATAAAAAAAAAAAATAGAAAGAAATTAATTGGCCAACTAAAAATATATAGAAAAACATAGCTGGGCATGGTAGTACGTGTACTCGGGAGGCCGAGGCAGGAGGATCCCTTGAACCCAGGAGTTGGAGTTTGCTATGAGCGAGGCTGACGCCATGGCACTCTAGCCCAGGCAGCAGAGTGAGACTCTGTCTTAAGAAAAAAAAGAAACTCCGTGGCAAGAAGTCACATAGAGATGATTTACTAAAGTAGAAAGACCTACTGCCTTGAAGGAGAGTTAATGGTTGAAGACTCTTATTCAAGTCTTGTAAGTCAATGGTTTCCCTCCCAAATGGCCCTCTTTCTGGTTCTCTCTTCCTCCGAGGAGTGCCATTGTCTACCCGGCTCTTGCCAGAAACCCGACTTCTTCCTTATCTCCCCATGGCCAATCGGTCACCTTATCCTGAGGATTTTTACTGCCCCGTCTTACCATGACTTTGCAACACTGTTCTTACGGCTCCTCTGTAATCCACCGTCTCACCCGGACTGCCTGGTCTGACCTCCCAGTCTGGTCTCCACACAACGTCTATAGCGCTCTTTGTGAAATGCTCATCTTCTAGCTAGTCCACCCTGAAACCTTCCAGTGGCCTCCCCTGGCTGCTTGGGCCACTACGGACCTCTGCCCGTGGGGGGCCTCAGCAAATCACCTTTGGGCAAGAAGTGGCCAAGAAGCCACCTCCCTCCCCCCGCTTCATTCTTTCTGCTCCGGACACCCTGGCTTCTGTCAGTCCTCTGAACACAGTGCCTTTGCGGTGGCTGTTCCCTCTTCATGGAATGCGTTTCCCCTCCTTTCTTTCCTAGTTAACCATTATTTCTTCAGGAAATCCTCCCCGGATTGAAGCCACGTCCCCTGTATTTATTTCTGAGCATCGATTACGGTTACACTTTTACACAGGTTGCTGTACTTACTTGCTTAATACCTAGAGCTTTCTGCCTGGCGTGAGAGCTCTGAAGTCAGGCTCTGGGTCTATTTTTTGCTTATTCTGCTAGTCTCAGAGCCAGCTGAATGCCTTAGTGACTATATATATATATATATATATATATTTTTTTTTTTTCTTAAGAGATAAAGTCCCACTCTGTCACCCAGGCTGGAGTGCAGCGGTGCGATTATAGCTCACTGCAGCCTCACATTCCGAGGCTCAAGGGTAGCTGGGACTATAGCTGTGTGCCACCATGCCCTGCTAATTTTTTTGTTGAGATAGGGTCGTGCTGTGTTGCCCAGGTTGATCTTGAACTCCCGGCCTCAAGCAGTGCTCCTAACTTGGCCTCCCAAAGTGCTGAGATTCCAGGTGCGAGCCACCGCACCGCACCTGCCCCTATTTCTTGAAGGAAAATTGATACGATCGACGTCATGGAGATTGTGAGAGTTGGCTGTACTCTTTGGTTCTGGTTACCGTTGAGCTTTGACCTCTTAGAAGATGATGCAGAGAATAAAATTTGGCTTCTTGCCTCCCTTCGATTTTCCCCTTCATGAATATTTTGAACTACTGAACACTTGAGAGTTCTCATTCATCTTCAACCCCTGAGGTCAAAAGCAGGCTGGTTTCTCCAAAGCAGGAACAGGAGACATTAACAACACACAAGATTTTACCAAATAGATACTTAAATATAATTCTGTTAATATAATAGAGGCCATTCAATCTAAAACAAATTATAAAGTGTGATTTTATAATAAATTTGAAACGAACACTTTAGCGGATATTATCATACCCGAGATTGTCCGTAAAATGCATGTCGGCTGATTAGTTTGTTATTGGCTAGTTAAAATCATGACCATTTTCGACATTGATCGCAGTTAGCAACCAGCTTGTCCTTCTTAGTGATAATGAGAAGGTGACCAGGCTAATGGCTTGACATGCTTTTTCTACCCAGAGTAGGGGAAGTCCATGGAGTCCTTTATCAGCCACTCCTAAGAAACTTCTAGCCTGTGCAGACCTAGTAAGCCACCTATGTTAGAGTTTTATTTTCCACTGAAGTGCAAAGCTGAAAAGAATCAATTTGAGGTATTAATAGCCTTAGGTGCTTGCTAAGCAAACCCTGCCTGAAGATAATTCCGCTCTCCTTTCCTTGGCCCATTTTTCAGACATTTTCCCCCCCCAAAATCTTAGAGTCACCAATGAGTTAGGGTCTTACATCCATCAGTGATAAAATTTTTTGTTGTATCGTATTTCTTGTAGACTAAGGAATAACATTTTGGAACATTATATTTGTACTGATTTATATATATATATATATATATATATATATATATATATGTAGATATAAAATAAGACTATGAGCGGAAGCCAACTGAGTTCTGGAAAAGAATGTGTCTAAGTAGGTCTCTTGGTAGAGCAGCTCTCTCTATTTATGTGCAGTTAGGAAAGGCATTTGCAGGAAGCCAACCTTTGGGGCATTTCAGCTCTGTGTGCCGGGAATATAAGTTTGCTCTAGCTAAATCCTCCGCGGTAGTGACATTTCATTTAGCACCTCAGAAGCTTGTAGAAAGATAATACAGTTCCCCAAGCCATCGTGATACTCGGGCTGCTTTTTTTTTTTTTTTTTTTCCCTTTTCGGTGATGTGTCATTTGAGAATAATCTCGAAGTCATAAGACTTGGTTTCCTTTATTAATCCAAGCCAGGCAGACTCGAACCGCATAAAACATTTTGTGTCTTTTATGGATCTTATGCACATAGTGTAAATTCATCTGGAGAGCTGTGACTGGTTTCCATGGCAAACGGTGGTACCCCCAGAAGCCAGATCTTTTTCTTAAAGTTAGTACTGACCTTACACCGCAGGCTGAGACAGTGATCCTATAAAGGCAGGGCAGTCGAGTCCCAAGAGGAGGGATTAACTATGTGACAAAATAGTTTCCATTTTCTTTAAACAGTTCGTGCACAAGCAGCATCCACACGCAGACGGCTGCAATGATAAGAAGGTCTGCAGTAAGCCGCCTATGTTAAGAGTTTTATTTTCTACTGAAGTGCAAAGCTGAAAAGAATCAATTTGAGGCATTAATAGCCTTAGGTTGAGATATGAAAAATGGGAGGGGACAATCCCCTACTCAGTCATCTTTCCCTTGTGGCTCACGCCTAGCCTCATCCTAGCACTCTTGGAGGCAGAGGTGGGAGGACTGCTTGAGGTCAGGAGTTCGAGACCAGCCTGAGCAAGAGCGAGACCCCCGTCTCTACAAAAAATAGAAAGAAATTAATCGGCCAACTAAAAATATACAGAAAAAATTAGCCGGGCGTGGTGGCGCACGCCTGTAGCCCCAGCTACTCGGGAGGCTGAGGCAGGAGGATCGCTTGAGCCCAGGAGTTCAAGGTTGCTGTGAGTGAGGCTGACACCACGGCACTCTAGCCCAGGTGACAGAGTGAGACTCTGTCTCAAAAAAAAAAAAAAAACAAAAAACAAAAAAAAATACCTCAGTTGTTCTTAGGATGATTGTGAGGGACAGGCAGTAGGAGGGACCACTAGTCTAACGGAGCTTCCTCCCTATTGTCGCCTTTAATTGGCTCCTGCCCGGCTCTCTCTGCCACCTGGGGAAACTCCCTGCCCAGGTTCCTCCTGGCTGAGGTGTCGTTGGTGGGGAACCCAGGTGGAGACTGATGCAAAACTCAGAGCACGAGCCTCCTGACAGTGTGAGCTGGGCACGGGGAACAAGTGACTGCAAAAACAAAAACAAAAAAAGCCACTTTTAGGCTACCTATAGATGCGTGATAGACGCAGAGAGAGCTAACGTGACTATAATCGCCATTTCCTGACCGCTGTGACGTGCGACAGTCACACCGGCCAATTCCCATATTTTATTCCTGCTTCGCGACACCTGCACGGGGCAGGGTTGCTGTTATGTCCATTTTGCAGATGCGGAAACTAAGGCCGAGAGAGACAGTCCACCCCCTCGCAGAACGAGGCCACCGCCACCATTCAGTTGCTCGAGCCAGAGACCTGGGAGTTGCCCGATTCTTCTTTGTCGCAAGTCCTGCTGGCTTCACCTGTCCTCGCTTTGGCCCAAGTGACCCCTTTCAGTTGATGGTCAAGCTGGGCGTTCCTCATCCTGTCCTTGCATCTCTCTCTCCCTCTGCTTGGACAGTTCTTCTCCCGATAGGCCTCCTTCACGCCCTTCAGATGTCTCCCCTGACAGCCCCACGTGGAATAGGACTCCTGCCCCGACATTATTCCACCTTACTCTTCTCCACGGTCCGTATTACCTTCAGACACATTACTTTCTATTTTTTATTTTTTTTTTGAGACAGTCTCACTCTGTTGCCCGGGCTAGAGTGCCGTGGCGTCAGCCTAGCTCACAGCAACCTCAAACTCCTGGGCTCAAGCAATCCTCCTGCCTCAGCCTCCCGAGTAGCTGGGACTACAGGCATGCGCCACCATGCCCGGCTAATTTTTTCTATGTATATTATTTGGCCAATTAATTTCTGTCTATTTTTAGTAGAGACGGGGTCTCACTTTTGCTCAGGCTGGTTTCGAACTCCTGACCTCGAGCGATCCGCCTGCCTCGGCCTCCCAGAGTGCTGGGATGACAGGTGTGAGCCACCACGCCCGGCCCAGACAGATTATTTACCTATTTGTCCAACCTCTTTCTCCGGAATAGGAGTTGGCAACCTCCTATTTGGCTCTCAGCCAAACCCAGCCTTTGGCCTGTTGTTGTATGTCTGGCCAGTGAGCTATGAATGGGTTTTACACATTTTTAAATGGCTGGAAAAAAACACGAAAAGAATATTTCCTCACACGCGCAAGTTACACGACATTCAAAATTCAGTGTCTGTAAATAACGTCTGATTGGAACGGAACAAAGCAACAGCCATTAGTGCATCTGCGGCCTACGGCTGCTTTCGAGAGTGAAATAAAGGCAGAGCTGAGTAGCTGCGGCAATGACTGCAAAGCCAAACGTATATTTTACCATATTTAGTCCTTTCGAGTAAAGGGTTTCCAGTCCCTGGTCTAGAACATAAGCTCCACGAGGGAGGGGTATTCGTTTTGTTTGCTACAGTGTGCTCGGTGCAAACGGAAGAGCAATTAATATGCAATCGTGCATATTAATTCATGCATTCATGTTGCATGAATTCAGCAATTCATGCATTCATGTTGAATGCATGAATTAAAGACCTTATGTCAGTTCATAGGAAAGCAGAGGCTTGAATGAATATCTGATCGTGTCTGAAGACCAGGCACAATGACTATAGTATCAAATAATCCACCTTGGAAACATTTTTCACGGTGTAGGCATGTTAAAGGCTTATGCTTTCTTTTCTCCTAGAGCCAGTGTTATTGACTGGCTAAACTGTAAAATTTCTCATGACTAATACAAATTATAGAAACTGCTGTTCTGTTTTTTTTTTTTTTTTTAGATCATATCCAATGAGCCCGGATATTTAAAGGTGAAAAAAATGCAACTGGCAACTTCTTAGGGGCTATGTTTTCTAGTAAATATACAAGTTTTACAAAATGACCTATTTTAAAGCAGTTGCCTTTGTTACTCTTTTGTTTTTTAACGTGAAAGGCAACATCATCTTCATCTTGACACTGATTTTAATCGAGCATTCATTTGAAAATTTTGTAGCACCGTTAACAAAGCATGCTCGGCATGCTTGAATTGATGGGCGGTGAGTGTACCTGATCAGAAGGGATCTTTATAACCTCACAAAACACACAGGGCGCATACTATCTTCTTGCGGAAGCCTTCGTGTATGTTTTCTTTGCAACCTAAAAGCAAGAAATGTAGAAGTTGGTGAGGTTGCTTATGGGTAAAGGTACAAGCTGATAAACTATACGCAGATAGGGACTGGTTGCAGGAATTGGTTATTTTTGGTGGGTGTGAGATGTTGTTGAATGCTCACGGATTTATTTTTTTTCTTCTTTTTTTCTTAGGTAACACGGTAGCAAAGAGAGAGGTGTGCTTCCTTCCTGGGGCTCTCTTGCTTGGATGACCGTCCTGGCCACTTTGCGGGAAACCGTCTTGGATTTCAGCAACTTCACATCTGTGTGTGGGTGCTGGGAGAAGAGGAATTCACTGAACTGGGCCAGCCTTCTCGGCTTCATGATTTTACTGCATTGGATTATAACCACAGGATGCCACACATCTGATATCCTCGCTGGATTCCAAGGGGTTACACCTCCGAGAAATCCTGGAGGAGCAGATCAGAGACTTCAGGCGACTTCAGAATGGATCACGACGAAGGGAACATTTGGTCTTCAGTTTCTTTCTGCCTTTACAAGAATCCTTACTCTGTTCCTCCTTTGAACTTTTCCTTCAGTACTTGTATTAAAGTGGTTCAAAAGGGGTCTAAATAGGAAAAGATTTTGGCAAGCCTGCTTGCAGATGTAGATGAACTGGTGAAGAAAATTTACGAACCTTGAAACACAGAAGGGCTTAGCAGGGTTATTGTGCATGCATTAGTGTTTTTACTTTTGATAACCTAAACTTTCTGCATTTTGCATTGCACATTCCATTTTTGGGTTAGCAGAGATAAAATAGGAGCATTTTAAGTGCGCCATTTCACTGAGTGCTAAGGTAAGCACATCCATTCAAATATTTTACACCCAAAGCTCTATCATGACATATTTACAAAAGAAAGAAAACTCGTCGAGATTTTTATGGCTTATGTATAGTCAAATAGGTAAAAATCATTTAAAATATAAAAAACAGTCTCGGTTTAGATCAAGGGTGATTTCCCAGATCCAATTTATGCCAATCATATGAAAATATTTTGTTAACTGCCAGACAGGAGACTTTCAGTGCTGAATTTTTAGAATGTAAATGATTTCTTCTTAACTTAGCTCTTTCCCTCTTATTTAAAGAAATGAGATGGCTAACAACAAATGTTAGTAAAATCCGAGTCTTTTTTCTGAGTTTAATGGTTCTACAGCAGGCCTGTCTCCTATATTCTCAGCTGCCATCATGCAGGGACATATGAAACAGATGTAGAGCGACTGACCCAGATTTCAAATGCATAATACCATTTTTTTTTTTTTTTTGAGACAGTCTCACTCTGTTGTCCGGGCTAGAGTGCCGTGGCATCAGCCTTGCTCACAGCAACCTCAAACTCCTGGGCTCAAGCGATCCTCCTGCCTCATCCTCCCCAGTAGCTGGGACTACAGGCATGCACCACCATGCCTGGCTCATTTTTTCTATATATTTTTAGTTGGCCAATTAATTTCTTTCTATTTGTAGTAGAGACGGGGTCTCGATCTTGCTCAGGCTGGTTTCGAACTCCTGACCTTGAGCGATCCTCCTGCCTCTGCCTCCCAGAGTGCTAGGATGACAGGTGTGAGCCACCTCGCCCGGCCAATAAGATCATTAAAACACATACTATTGGAATAATACAAAATGGATTTTAAATATTAAGAAATGCCCAAAACAGTTTCTGCAACAAGTTAGTTCATTATACCTGTCCTTTCACAATTATGGGTGGAGGGAACCAATGCTATAATGTTGTTTATAGAGGTAACAATTACTTTATTCCTGCAGGAGGAGTGAAAATAGGTGACAATCCATTTGCTAAATTTTGTTTGAATTTGACGAGATGCTTACCAAATTTGTTACGATCATATCAATAAGTAAAAAATTCATTCTGCTGACGGCGTGTAAGTTTTTGTGTTTATTTTATGCCTTAAGACTTTGCATTTGACGTTAACAGGCTTGCAGATTTTAAATGTAAATGTGAAAAACAGCTTTGGGGATGTGAGCTGCATGCCGAAGTTGGTGCAGATATTTGGATGGCTACATTTTTTTTTCTTCTGTTAAACCTGTGTAGCATTAGGGAGAATTTAAAATCTAGGGCGGGTCAGTTAAGTTTAGGCATATTCATGATGTTTTATGCACTGCTGCCTTCAGTATAGGGCCTCCCATTGTAAGAAGAGAAAGTTTTGAAAAATGAGATGTTGTATACAGTATACAAAACAATGACTTAGTTTTTTAGCCCACACATCTGATCTTGTACCCCAGATAAGATCAAGTACTAACACTACTTCATGTTGAGGTATATTTCTGGGGAGAAAAACCACCTCCAGGGAATCAGCGATCAGGCCTAGAAGCTGCCAATTCATTCATTGTTGTTTCAAAGTATACTTTTTACCTCATTCAAAAGTAAGCCCTGAAATGGGGCTTTCTTTGAGAAGAATAGTGTCTTTCCCATTCCTTTCCCTTAGGGATGTAGGTAAGGGACTTTTCTGTATTTCTTTTTTTTTTTTTTTTTTGAGACAGAGTCTCACTGTGTTGCCCAGGCTAGAGTGCCGTGGCGTCAGCCTCGATCATAGCAACCTCAAACTCCTGGGCTTAAGTGATCCTCCTGCCTCAGCCTCCCGAGTAGCTGGGACTACAGGCATGCGCCACCACGCCTGGCTGATTTTTCTATGTATTTTTAGTTGGCCACTTAAGTTTTCTATTTTTAGTAGAGACGGGGTCTCGCCCTTGCTCAGGCTGACCTTGAACTCCTGACCTTGAGCGATCCTCCCGCCTCGGCCTCCCAGAGTGCTGGGATTACAGGCGTGAGCCACCGCGCCCGGCCACTGCATTTTTACAATGTTTAAGACGTCGACACCAGGGGAGTTGTGAGGCTGTGGCCATGCCAGCCTTAGGTCCTTTGACCGGCGCCTGTGGTCTCAGCACCTGAGAAACCTTCGATTCTTGTGCCTGTGTGGACACAGCCCAGGTCTCTCTGAAGGAACAAGGAGCTGTCTGGATTTTCTCTCTCCCCATCGTGGGGTGCTGCTGCAGCCCGCTTGCACCTTTCATTGCCCTCGAAGTGTGGAGCTGAGTGCACACGGCAAATTCAGCAGTCGCTTAACGGCCCTCCCCAGACGGCCCTGAGTTACTGGCAACACTCTCTGTCCCTAGCCAGGGCCATGTCCCTGTCTGCTCAGGTGGGGAGACCTGTGCTTGCTTTATGGTGCACGCCTCAGAGCCTGCCACGCCTGCCCCGGGGGTCAGCACCGCGGGCAGGGACGATGGCGAGCCCAGGCTATCCTGGCTTAATCCGAAACCTGAAGCGACAGGTGGAAGACAAACACTTTCTTTCAAGTTCACCCTGTAAAAAACTGACCCCCTCCAGCCCCCAGCCCGCAGCCATGGGGAAGGAAACAATCATTCCAAGTTGCAAAGTAATCTTGTAAACAGAGACTCAGAACAAAAGAGCCCTATGAATAGTCGATGCACCATTCCTGTGGCATGTTGGGCAGTCTTCTTAGTACTGATTGGGGCTGGAGCTAAGCAGGGTTTTTGCAAGAGACAGGGACACTTCCGTCCCTGTCTCTCCTATTAGGCGCCATTGATAGTCACCGCCCACTTGCATGGTGGGAATGTCAAGCGATGCATCTTTTAAGTTGTTCGTTGGGGCTTTTGCTCTCGGTGGATGAGGTCCCTGACTCATCCTTTAATTGTCAGCTTTGATTCTCTTAATGAGAAGTTATCAAAATAGTTCAGGACACTGAATTATTAATTGAACAACTGCAATTAATGATGGGGAGAAACGGAAGCAAGCAAGTGAACTTTGGTCTTCTACTTCCAAGCCTGAAATACTAACGCTCGGCAGTTCGGTTTGGGTCTCTGAACTTCTCTGCCTTCTCTTTGAATTTCGTCTTCACCATTGCTTTGTTGGGTACGTGTATTAACACTCAGTGTCTGACGGACTGTTCACGGACACCACGGAGAACAAAACATGCCTTTGGTATTTTAGCAGTGCGATGGCTAAAAAGGCGACGTGAAAAAATAACCCATGCGTTCTCTCTCACACAAATCAATAGACTGGAATGCTTAGGTCAGCCCAGTGGCTGCCTGGGTTGGAATAGGAATCAGGACAGTACCTCGGCACATTTAAATATTTATGAGTGCTCTATGTCTGATATGGGACCGACACGGATTCTTAGTGCCACAGTAAGGAAGCCAGAGTACAGCCGCAAAGCCTCAGCCTGAGAAAAAGTTAGTGACAACTCCTGAAACTGTCAAAGTCAGAAATATTGGCATTTTATGCCGCCGAGTGCTAGTCCCATCATCACTGTCTTTCCTGAGTCACAGACAAGGAGTGGGAGCAGGGAGAGGAATCTTTAAAAGATGCCGTGTCCGACATTCCCAAGGGAAAGGGGACTTTGCCTCGGGAAAGCCAGAGCTGACGGCTCTGATTTGGCGACACGGGCATTTGGGCTGAGGTCGCAGAGAAGGGAGGTAGGAAGCGATTTCAGTTTTTGGGAGGGCTCTTATTTTAGAAAAAGGGTCAGAGAAAAGACTAATCTAGAGATCTTCCCCTGTTTTTCACTCCATGTTTCTTTCTTTGATTTGGTTGTGTTGGTTTTCCTTCCAATATATTTTCCTTCCCCCCTGACACCTCAAATACAAAAAGGACTCAGAAGAGGGGAGGGGACTTTTCTGGAAAACACGTCTGCCTGATAGGAAAATGCTCGTTAAAAGGGACTGATCCACTTCATAAAAGACGAAACCTTGGCCATGGCAAAACTACATAAACCAAACTAAAGTCAAACTGGGAATACTGTTTATAGTCTATAGGGCAGACGAAAAAAACCTCACCGATATTCATAAATATGAAGCCTTTTCAAACCAGTAAGCAAAAGGTGAACACCTCCATTGAAAAGTGAACAGGAGGTATTAATAATTCACAAAAGAAATACACAAAGGCTAAAGGCTTGCAGTTTTTGATGAGTAGTTGAGATTGAGCAGACTTTCATGTATCGGTTTGGCCAACATTAAAAAGAAAGATAATATTTAACAAGAATTACAGGGGTGTCGAGTTATCCTGTACATATTGTATATCGAAAGCCTCAACAATGTTATCACCTCTTGACGTTAAGATTTCCAATTGGAATTTGTCTTTAAGGAATTAAGAGGCCAAATGGCATGAGCAAGAATATGAATCATAGTATATCATTCATGAGACCGAAAAAAATCAGAAATCCAAAATAGCCATCCCCAGGGGATGGGCTGTACTTCTGGTTCCCGGCAAGGTGCGAGTCTATTTTACTCCTGCTCATCACGACAAAAATCCCCGGACGAAACGCACGTTCCCTCGCAGAGGGCTCTGAAAGGCAGAGAGGAAAGGCAGACTGGCTAGGGCTGTGGGGGCTCACAAAGGAGTCTATGATGAGTGAGGTCCTGGGTTTAGTTTGTGCGTTTCTTATCTCCCGTGTGCCCTAGCTTGAGGGCTAGAGGAGCCTGCCACTCAGCAGTATCAATAGACGCAGACAAAAAAAATAAAACCCGAGAAAAACCTGCGTTCTCTTGCCCAAAGAACTGGGAAAAGTACAACTGAGCAGCACAGAAAGCTGTCACGCATACCTGCCTGCCTGTTCTGAGGTGAGCACCGTGAAAACCTTCTGCATCTACCCTCCACCCCAATGGGCAGGGCAGCAGGGGAGTCTGTAGGTGGAACCCTTTCTCTCTCCCATCTCCCTGCCCCACAGCGTTGAGGTGATGCCCTTCCCCTGCCAAGCTGTGGATGAATGCTGACTCCTACCACCCCCTTATAACCACCACTGTCACGAGGGAGGGAGCACCCTCGACCCCTGCTCTCTGGGTGGGCAAAATTGTGAGCACATTCCGTCCGCAGGAAGCAAACAGCTCCCTTGCCCAGCTGCGTCGGTGCAGAAAACCCTGTGTCTGTCCCTACCCTGCAGTGATGAGCGGCCCCCGCCCCACTCTAGCCATTCCCGAGGACACTGCAGGGTGACTCGAGTCATCCAGGAAACACGCAAGAGGGGTGGCCCAGAATAGCACACTTCAGAGCAATTACAAACAGAATTGACATTCGAATCACGACCCACAAGAGTAGGATGCATGTGCGCTCGAACCCTAAACAGGCTGATGAGCTGTCAGAATAAACTTAGCAGAGCAACCAGAATTTGATAGCGTGACATTCAAAATGTCCAGGATACAGTCCAAAGTTACTCATTATATTAAGAAATGGGGCAACATCAACTCAAATGAGAGAGTATGATTAACAGGTGCCGGCATTGGTGCAGATGCTGGGGGTTTTGATAAGAATTTTAAAGCAGTCATCATAAAAATGCTCCAACAAGCAATCGCAAACGCTCTTGAAATAAATTTGGAAATAGACCCTAATTCGGCAACAAAAGAGACGTATGAGGAAGAACCAAATTAAAATTTTAGAATGAAAAAATATGATAACTGAAAATATTTTTAAAAACCTCCCTGGATAGGTTTCATAGCAGAAGTGAGATGAAATAGGAAGGAATCAGTACTCTTGAAGATAGATCAATAGAGATTATTCAATCAGAACAAAGAAGGAAAATAGATGGAAATAAAATGAACTAAGCCTCAGGGACTTGTGAGACAATAACAAAATATCTAACATTCATGTCCTTTTGAGTCCAACAAGGACAGGAAATGGAATATAAAGCCAATAAAAACTTGCAAAAAATGCCTGGAAACTCCCCAAATTTAGCAAAAGATATAAACCTATTTTAAGAGTGCCCGTGTGCATGTGAGTTTTTGTTTCTCTGGGATAAATTCCCTGGAGTACAATCCCCGGGTTGTCTGGTAAACATATGTTTTACTTTATGAGAAAAGTTGGCAAACTTTTCCAGAGTTGCTATACCATTCGGTGTTCCAACATGCCGTGTGTGAGATCCAGCTACTCTGTACCCTTACCAGAATTGTACAATTGATTCTTGTTATTTGTGGTAGTTATGTTTTATAATGTTGCCACAAACATGGAATTAAGGAATAATGAATCAAGGCTTTTAGGGGAAATACAGGGTGAGTTTCCTTCCAGCTTCTGGTCATAATATTTTCATCCATCGATCATTACATAACCTTGTTTTATATGTCTGTGTGTGTTTGAAGTCACCTTATTTAATACATTACCATTGATTCGTGCACACTGAACTCATGGCCGGCCAACAGCACCGTAATTCATGCCTGAACAAAGCTCATCTCACATTTTTTTTCCCCCCATGAGTCTGCTTTTTATTACTGCTGCTTACTACTCAAACTCGCCAATACTAAAACTACCTACCCTGCCCCGTTTTGCTCCCAGAGAAAACCCAATACAAGTTCTGGTCGAAATTCTTCCTCATTCCTGCTTCTACTTCCAAGACCCAGACTTGGAGCTCCCTTTGTAGTCCTGCATGGACTGCTCTCTTTTCTCAGGAAATGTAAGAAATAAGTTCTTCCTTCCATGGCATTGACTTCCTTGTGTCAACACTCAGGCACCTCCGTAAATTACAATCCCTCCAGCACAAAGGAGACAGGTTTCCCCTCCTTCTTTAACCTGTCATTCTTTGAGAAAGGTTCTCCAGTAAATTTAATCTCCAACTGGCGTCCCGTTAGTCTATACCTAGTCATCCTAACTTAGACTCGGGTATTTCTCTTGAGCAGGGGGAACGACCCAGATACTTAGAAATGACATTCAGTCTGACTGTCAAAACTCTCTGAGATCGTCGTTACTTCAACTGGATCTTGCCGGTCTAGAGATTTCAGGTGTCAGAATGTTTGGCAAGAGATTTGTGCAGACATCAGAATTCATCTAGTATAGTTTCCTCCGCTCTCCTCCACACTCCGGGTTTTAATGCATGCCGGAGACATCTTTGACTTCCCCGTGCAGAGAGAGAAAGGGAGCTAACATTTACTGAGCGCTCACCATGCGTAAGGCACAATAACTCAGCGGCATTTTGCAGATGAAAGGGATGGGCCTTAGAAAAGCTGAAAAGCCATCCTGCAGATGCACAGATAGTAAGTGTCAGAGCTGGGCTCTGTACCACTTGACGTGCTCCTACTTTGTCTCTCTCAGAGATTTGCAATTTGAGGGTAAACTATACACTATAAAAATAAAGCCCTATTGGGGTAGTGAGAGGGGAAGTCAAAAGGAGATTTAGAGCCTCATGCTACACTAAAATTTTTAACTACACAAGGCTGTCCAGAACTGGGAACATGAGTTCTTAGAAAGTAAATAGATTTGAATGAGAATTACTTCACTAGAAATTTGATAAGATACTAATCGATCTTTAGCAATAAGACATTATGTAAACTACCTCAGCAAGACTGCTAAAATGAGGAAGTACTTGTCTTGGAGTTTAACAGAACGTCATTCCAATTGCCAAGACACCGTCTCAGTGGAAAATAGGAGTCCGCAGGATGCCGTTATGCAGGAGGAGGTTGCTTTTCATGGTTAAGAGGAGGGCCAGGCAAGGCCTGCAGGAGGTGGGGCTGGGGGAGGTTTCTTCTAGTTTTGCAGCTATATTCGTAATGGCCAACTGTTTTCTGACCTGACTTTCAAACACAGGATTTCCTTGGCCAGGCCAAAGTTTCTCTGTGTTAGAGAGAAGCAGCCCTTAAAACTAGATCACTCCCCCACACAATGGTCTGGAAATCGAGCCCGGTGAGGAAAAAAAAAAAGGCATCTCTTCCATTTGATCTCTCAAGGATACTCGAAGCCATGTGCATTTTTCTATAAATATCTTCATTCTACTTTTGCACGATCTTTCTCTCACAAAGGAGAATTCCCTTTTAAGTTTCTATTGGGAAAGATCTTGTCGGAAAGATAGTAAGTATTGCATTGGCACAAGCAACATCAAATCAGTTCTAATGACTGTGTTTTTGAATGAAATATAGATATTAAAAGGACAAATTATAAAAACCAAGCTCATTTTATGGCACCCTCTTGGGGGAAGCCTAGTGGATGTTGATTTACTGAATCAAAGCAAAGCCTTTGTTGGTAAAAGCGCCTAATGGTATAATCAGACATTTGATCATGGGCAACGTTGGAGCCCTGTTTTTAGTCTTTCAACGAGCACGTGAAAGCAACATCAACCGTTTAGTTCACATTGAAAATAGGAAAGGTCAGGAAGTGAAAACGTTTCCTATTTTTCCTTCCCTTTTGTTTTCTTCTGATCTTTGTAATAGCTGTGATTTGGTACAGATCAATTGCTAGAGATGCTCTTATAAAGCAGATGTAATTCGACAGGTACACTGAGTCCCATCCTTTAGAATAATTCTGTGCTTGTCTAATGGGAGGCGAAGATATTGCCATGCGGCCGGACGCCGCGGCTCACACCTGTAATCCCAGCACTCTGGGAGGCTGAGGTAGGAGGATCGCTCAAGGTCGGGAGTTTGAAACCAGCCTGAGCAAGAGCGAGTCTCAAAAAAAAAAAAAAAAAAAAAAAAAGATACTGCCATGCATCAGCTTCGATTTTCTTGTTTTCACCCTGCAATTATATCTGAGATGCAGTTGCCTGGACAGCCTCAAGCTACTGAAGGAAACGTGATTTGTCCACTAGAATATGAGGTGCTTCAAAGGGTAGGCAGATCATTCTCAGGAAGCTTGACTCCAAAGAAGAGTGAGCGTTGTTAAGAGCATGTTTAAAATCTATCCTCAACAGGATGAACGGTTTCCTTTTGGATTTGTTTTAACTTTTTAGTTGAAATAATCACAAGAAATTGCAAAGACAGTACAGAGACAAAAATCCCTTGTGCCTTTAATCATGCACCAATGTTATCACTAATAATAATAGCATAGCATCAAAAGCAGTAATTTAACCTTGGTACTATAGATTTTTTTTTTTTGAGACAGAGTCTCACTCTGTCGCCCCGGCTAGAGTGAGTGCCGTGGCATCAGCCTCGCTCACAGCAACCTCCAACTCCTGGGCTCAAGCGATCCTCCTGCCTCAGCCTCCCGAGTAGCTGGGACTACAGGCATGCGCCACCATGCCCGGCTAATTTTTTTCTATATCTATTAGTTGGCCAATTAATCTCTTTCTATTTATAGTAGAGACGGGGGTCTCGCTCTTGCTCAGGCTGGTCTCGAACTCCTGAGCTCAAACGATCCGCCCACCTCGGCCTCCCAGAGAGCTAGGATTACAGGCGTGAGCCACCGCGCCCGGCCTCTCTCTCTCTCTTTTTTTTTTTTTAATAAAATGACTTCTTTTCCTTTGGGTAGATACCCAGTGGCAAATAATTTAATAACTAATATTTTAGATCAGGGGTCAGAAAACTTGATTGCCGAAAGGCCGAACAGCAAATATTTTAGGCCAACCTCTGGTTTACATGAATGTGTTTTTGGCAGTGTGATTTATTAACAGAGTTGTTTGATCAATATTTATCTCCATGTTCACTTGGGCTATTTTTTTTTTCTGCATAATTTAAGCAGGAATTTGATATGACGTTTACTCTTACTACAGAGATTCTAAGCCAGCAGCTCACGATAGTTTATTTTCAAGACATAACTTCTCCTTTTTCGACGTCTTCACTTCTGAAACAGAGATATCAAGATACCTTCCCATTTTCTTGACCAGTCGTGTCGATGTTACTAGACCCTTGAGTGCTGACATTGGACTTAACAAAGAATCCAAGACAGTGTAATCGTCTCCTCCCAAATCCAAACAGCCTGGTGCGTAGACTCAAATGAGTCACATCTGTGCTAAATCTCTGCAAATCAATTACAAAAGAGCACCCTAAGATGGACCCTATTTGGCCGAGAAGGGTGAACCTCTCTGTCGGAAAATACTTGGCAAGTGTCGAGCGTTCAGGATTCCGAGAATACTCTTGAGATTTCGGCGGTCGAGGTCAGGGCCACCGTGGCCATCCCAGCATACAGGTGTGACAACAGCAAATGAAGCACTAATTGATCGCTAGCTGCTCAGCAGGGCGGGGCAGTCTGCAGCAGAGTCTAAATGAATAAATAATCAAATCCCGGCTATAAAGTAATAAAGAATGATAGAGTGCTCAGGAAGGTTCTATTACCAAGGCGTGTTAGTCGGAGTGCAAGGACACCTTTACGCTCTGGGGCGAAATGATTGCGGTGGATGCCGTGTGTTTGTCACTGTGACATTATCCCATGGCACGTGTCTTCTAACAGCTTGAATCCCTGCCACAAACTTCCTCAGCGAGGGGAATGGTTATCTCAGTTTAGCAGACTCGGAAACGATGGCCCGGAGCGGCTTAGTGACACGCCGGCGAGCTCGCGTGCTCCAGCTCTGGAGCCCCTCGGCGGACAAACCTGGACAGGCTCCCAAGCTGCCCGCCTTCAGCCGTGTGGCAGCAGCAAGTATGTGCCTGGCTTTGGCCGTGCCCGGCAGGAAGGAAAGGCGGCAGCTACAGGTTGCTGTGAGCTTACCGGGTACCAGGCCTCGCGCTGAGGTTGTCACATGTGTCGTCTCGTTTATTCCTCACGGTGCTGTGCGGATCACGAGAAGGATCCCCATTTTGAAGATGGAGAAACTGAGGCGATGAGCAGTTGAGGGACCTGACCACATTGACCCCCTCTTCTCTGTCTCTCTCTCTGATTCCAAAACTCTCCTGAAATGCTTTCTGCAGTTTCCTCGGCCAGCACGGCCATTCTGGTCTGCCTGGCAGGTGTATTTTGTGCCAAAAAGTAGAGATGTCCTTGTGGGTCACTGCCCAGTCTCTCATGAGTCTGGGCAGCCCCCACTGGGCTCTCGGAGGTCACTAGGTGGCCAAATTGAATTGCCAAGAAATGGCAGAGCAGCTCACACTGTGAACCAGCTCTGGGGGGCCATGGCTGTCGGGTTCTTCCCTTGGGTACAGACAGTAACCGCCCTGGGAGGTTCCCGGAGGCTGAACGCCGTGTGAGCAGAGAGCTGAGACGGTCGCCCGAGATTGCTGTCCTCCGGCCCATGGTCTTGCGTGCCCCTCCGCCTGTGTGTGAGCAGAGCCCGACCCCACGGCCAGGTCACGCAGCCGCGGAGAAGGGATTTTGCAGGCGTGATTGGTGACACAACGCAGGTCATTCTGAGTTAATCGATCAAAAGGGAGAGTGTCCCGGGTGGCTCTGAGTTATTCAGGTGAAAGTCCTTAAAAGGGAAGCAACTCATGCACACACACACACACACACACACACATACACACACATACACACACGCACACACACATACACATGCACACACATACATGCGTGGGCACACACACACACATGCACACATACACATACACACATACACACACATACATACACACATGCACATATACACACATACACATACACACATACATACACACATGCACATATACACACATACACATACACACATACACACATACACACACGCACATATACACACATACACATACACACATACACACATACACACACGCACATATACACACATACACATACACACACATACACACATGCACATATACACACATACACACATACACATATACACATACACCCACGCACATATACATACATACACACATACACACATACACACATGCACATATACACACATACACACATGCACATATACACATACACACACGCACATATACACACATACACACATGCACAAACACACATACACACACGCACATATACACACATACACACATGCACAAACACACATATATACACACACACTCACACACGCACATACACACACGCACATACACACACACCCACGCACATACACACACGCACACACGCACAGACACACACTAGAACATCACTCAGACATGAGAATGAAATCGTGTGCTCCGCAGGGCCATGGGTGGAAGTGCAGGTGACAGATGACCCAGAAACGGGTCAAACTCCACGTGTTCTCACCTCCAAGCGGGAGCTAGAGAACGTGCACGAACGCACACAGCGTGTGGATCAGTAATAGGCACCGGGGACCCGGAACGAGGGATGAGCAGTCACTAGCGGGCACATCCCGGGGTGGCGGCCACACCGCGCTTCGCCGCTGCACACTAGGCACCCGCGGGAGCAGAGCCGCGCGTGCACCTTACATCCACACAAATAACAAAAACGGAGACCCGGAGACCGGCCCGCTCGGAGGAGACTGATTTTCTTGCTGGCCTTGCAGTCAACTGCCGCGTGGTGACAAAGCCACAGAGCAAGGGGGCGGGGGGCGCTGAGGCTGACACCCCCACCGGCTGTCACCTACTAAACAAGGGGCCCTCGATCCCACAACCACGGGGAACGGCCATTCCGCTGCGCCGACCCGCGTGACACTGGGGGACCCTGAGCTCCAGGAAGGAGCGTGGCGTGCCCGGCCCCCGATGGCAACCCGGGAGACCCCCCCGGCCCGTGAAGCCCGCGAGGCCATAAACGGGCATCGTGTGGAGCCACCGAGCTTGCGGCGATTCGTTAAGGAGCGAAAGATAACTCACAGCTCTCCTCTCTCGAACCTTCCACACCCACTGTCCACGTGGCAGCCGGTCCGACCTTCCAGCACCTTCCATGAGTTGCTTGATGGCTTCCCTTTGATTAGCGTTAATTCCGGCTCTCGCCAGAGCGTGCAAGGCTGTGTGTGACTTGGCCCTGGTCCCGTCCGCGTTCATCGTGCCGGTCTTCTCCCTAGCCCCCGCTCCAACCTCCGGCGGCCCTTCCTTTACGTCCTAGAAGACACCACTCGGTGTGCTTTTCAACCCCGAGGCCCTCACACGTGCTCTTCCTTGATTGGAAACACTCTTTGCCCGGCGCTACCTCAACCACAATCCTCGATTGACAAGCCAGTTGTTCTGCCTTAGAGACGGATAGTCTTACACCGTGTTTCCCCCAAAATAAGGCAGGGTCTTATATTTATTTTTCCTCAAGAAGACACCCCAGGGCTTATTTTCAGGGGATGTGTTATTCTTGTTAAGTACGGTACAACCATCTACATTGATTCAAATAGAGTGAAGTCGTCTTCTTCCGGAACATCATCCTCACTCTCCAAACCCCGAATCCCATCCTGAATTTCTTGTGACTCTATTTCCTTTACAGCCATGGGCCCCGATCTCTCCTGTGGAGCCATAGAGCTCTCACGAGGCAGATGAGAAGGGCTGCTCGTGTTCTTTCCCGCTCCCGCTCCCGCAAGGACATGCATGGGTTGTGCAGATGCGCTGCATAGCCACGCCCACCACTAGGACTTATTTTCATAGCCACGCCCACCACTAGGGCTTATTTTCATAGCCACGCCCTCACTAGGGCTTATTTTCATAGCCACGCCCAGCACTAGGGCTTATTTTCATAGCCACGCCCAGCACCAGGGCTTATTTTCATAGCCACGCCCACCACTAGGGCTTATTTCCATAGCCACGCCCATCACCAGGGCTGATTTTCATAGCCACGCCCATCACTAGGGCTTATTTTCATAGCCACGCCCATCACTAGGGCTTATTTTCCTAGCCACGCCCAGCACTAGGGCTTATTTTCCTAGCCACGCCTATCACTAGGGCTTATTTTCATAGCCACGCCCTCACTAGGGCTTATTTCCATAGCCACGCCCATCACCAGGGCTGATTTTCATAGCCACGCCCAGCACTAGGGCTTATTTTCCTAGCCACGCCCATCACTAGGGCTTATTTTCATAGCCACGCCCTCACTAGGGCTTATTTTCATAGCCACGCCCAGCACCAGGGCTTATTTTCATAGCCACGCCCACCACTAGGGCTTATTTTCATAACCACGCCCACCACTAGGGCTTATTTTCATAGCCACGCCCAGCACTAGGGCTTATTTTCGGGGTAGGGCTTCTATTGCGCACATGCTTAGACATCCTGCTGGGGCTTGTTTTATGGGTGGGTCTTATTTTCGAGGAAACACGGTATTTGTGTGCGGGATTTTAACGCCTATCTGTATCCCCTGTTCCTCATGAGACTCTAAGCTCCGAGAGAGCAAGGTGCATGTTTATTTTATTTCACACGGGATGCCCAGAACCGTGCACAACGGTGGTCTGTGCCACTGCTCGGTGCTGCTCACTGAGACCTTTCTTTCTCCTCCCGTGAGGTCAAGACAGGGCTGCTCCACCTGACCCCTGGGAGCCAGATGCGGACGTGTGACTTGCTCTGGCCCACTGAAGGCGAGAGCACGCGAGGGTTATTACTTCTGGGTGGAAGCTTTCAGAGCCCAGCACGGGAATGTCCCGGCTTTCCTCTCCCGGGACGTCCTGAGCCCGCACTGGTCCGTACCAGCGGCCGCTGGCCGGGGTTTGATTAGTGAAATAGAAGATTAACGACGATGAAACAGAAGCACAAACCGAGTCCCTCAGACACGCCGGCCACGTTTCAAGGGCTCCGTTGCCGCCTGTGACTGGCCGGTCCACGTGGGCAGCGCAGATATTCACTGTCCCTTCATCCCAGAAAGGTCCATCGGCCAGCGCAGCTGTGGGTGCTGGACGTTGTTTCTCAGCAAGGAAGGCACGGAAGAGAGTCCCCAGCTGACCCCTGGGAGGGGTCTCGCTGACCCCTACAGCGAGACTCTGCCTCAAAAAAAAAAAAAAAAAAAAAGTAAACAGGAGTGAATCTCGAATCCCCAAAGAGACCCTTGGAATAAGTGGGAAATGCCGCAGCCTGTGGAATTGGGCTGTTACTCTCGGGGAAAGAGTGGGGGAGGTTGGATACCTGCTCCTTGAGGGCCATTATTAGCAAAAAGCTTTTCTTGTTTCTATTCCAATAGCTTGGGGCTCCTCAATGGGCCAGTACCCCAGGACGAGGGTCAGGACCTAGCAAGCCCTGGCTGGCCTTCCCTGTTGTCACAGCCTCCGAGATGTTTTAACAATGGGGTCTCTTGAATGCTCTTTAACTCTCTCCTTTTTTTTTTTTTTTTTTTTTTTGAGACATAGCCTCGCTTTGTTGCCCAGGCTAGAGTGAGTGCCGTGGCGTCAGCCTCGCTCACAGCAACCTCCAACTCCTGGGCTCAAGCGCTTCTCCTGCCTCAGCCTCCCGAGTAGCTGGGACTACAGGCATGTGCCACCACGCCCGGCTAATTTTTTCTATATATATTAGTTGGCCAATTAATTTCTTTCTATTTATAGTGGAGACGGGGTCTCGCTCTGGCTCAGGCCGGTCTCCAACTCCTGAGCTCAAACGATCCGCCCACCTCGGCCTCCCAGAGAGCTAGGATGACAGGCGTGAGCCACCGCGCCCGGCCTTTAACTCTCTCCTTTAAACTCCAAGTTGATGCAACAAAGTTAGCATTGAGAGAAAGCACGGTGGATTCAACTTGGTATTCCTCGAGCATTTCTAGTTTTATAATTAAACTCACGGCTGAGAGAGTCATGATCCAAAAGCATCCAGAAATGTGGAAATCACTCTCTTTTCAGACAAGCCAGCCTGGTCCTGTTTTAGTTTTCGATTAAAATGAAAACTTAACCGAGTTTTCCTCCCTCATCACACTGTGATCGCTTCACAGGCAATTGAAATCAGCTAGTCTCATTGTTGGGTTGCTAATTCCAGGGTTTCAATAATATTATTATTATTTTTTTTTTTTTTTTGGAGTCAAACATGACATAAATGCTGGAACTCCTGGAGCTGGCAAAGATGATAAAATGTTTTAGGCACAGCAGGTGCTCTGCAAAAATCCTTTATTAAAAAGAGCTGCCGGACACATGCTCAGAGTGTGATGGATTGTACAGAAATTGAGAGTGACACGCCATGCATTTTTCAGCATTAGATTTTTTTTTCCCCCTAATTAAAGCGATGGGAATGGCCTCCCCATGGCATCTGGCCGGAGCTGGACAAGCCTGATGTACCCACCCGTACCCTGCAGGGCGGATTCTTGACCCAGTGCTCTGGCGGCGAGAGTGCCCGAATTAAAGCATGAGCTGCCGGCAAAAAGGTGACTGACGTTATTTAATTAAAAGCCTCTGTCTTCTGTTATACCTGACTTCTATTTCCAACTTGATATGTGGACATTTTTTTTTTTTTTTTTTTTGTAAAATGTGCAATTAGACTTGGTAATGTGGCTGTCCTGTTGACAGAGTAAATTCTCCTAACGGCCAGAGCGGCGGACTCGTGGACACAAGAAGGGTTCACAGAGCAATTCCAACTGTGGCGATAGGAGTGTTCGCAGGGACCAAGAAAACCCCGACAGGCGACATCTCGTAACAGGTCCTCGATTGCCGGGGAAGGTGCCAAACGGCTTTCCCTTTTTCTGCACGTTCCTTCTTCATAGAGGTGATAAAAGTCTATGGACGCCTCCTTGGAGGGGGCATTTGATGAACCATAAGCAAGGTGCGGAGACAGACAAATACATTTCTCAAAGCTTCTGGAAGAAGAAGGGCGAGTGCCACATGCTCACGGGCTTTTTAAATTGTCTTCAAACACTTTCCTAGGCCGGGCGCGGTGGCTCACGCCTGTCATCCCAGCACTCTGGGAGGCCGAGGCGGGAGGATCGCTCGAGGTCAGGAGTTTGAGAACAGCCTGAGCAAGAGCGAGACCCCTGTCTCTACTATAAATAGAAAGAAATTAATTGGCCAACTAAAAATATATATAGAAAAAGTTAGCCGGGCATGGTGGCGCATGCCTGTAGTCCCAGCTACTCGGGAGGCTGAGGCAGGAGGATCGCTTGAGCCCAGGACTTGGAGGTTGCCGTGAGCGAGGCTGCCGCCACGGCACTCTAACCCAAGCAACAGAGCGAGACTCTGTCTCAAAAAGAAAAAAAAATAAAGAATTCCACGCGAATGCTTTGCATGGTGAAAATACTCGGCAGTTCTACGTGGAGTGGTTGACACTGAGCGGCAGACATCAAGGTGTGGGAGGGGACAGAGGCAGGTGGCATGCCAGACATCACTTCCTTTCCTCTTGAAAGGAAGTTGCTCACATATTTCTCATGATACGCGTCAAAGAGGACGTACCTGGAGCAGTCTGCAGAATTAGTGTCTGGAATGCAAAATGATCGAGTTATTGAACTTTGTGTCCCAGAGACTGAGCACAAGGTTGCGTGGCGGTATCGCTTCACAGATGACCCACGCGTGCCTTTGCGTGGTTCGGCAGCATTGTCTTTGTCGTGCAAACCGCTGCCGATGGCAGTCCGGAGACGGCAGACCTCGCCAAAAGAAACACGCACGCACTCGTCTGTCTCAAGACCCGGGCTCGCCGGAGCTGGGACTTGGCAAAGCTCACAGCTGCCTTGGAAAGCAAGCGGCGACTCACGGTGGCACCACCCAACTTTCCCTGTGCCCCAGCTGCTTCTCTCACTGGGGTTATAAAAAAAAAAAAAAACAAACGCCGCAAAGAACCAGCAGGGCAGGGCGCGGTCGGGTCGGCAGGTCGGAACGAGCTCCGCACCTCTCGGGCGGCCGGGATGTGGCTGGGAGAGCCGGCCGCACGTCGGGGACGCGGAGTGAGTGTGAGCGTGCCCGCGAGTGGGTGCCTGCGTGTGCAAGCATGCCCGTGAGTGCATGCCTGCGCGTGTAAGCATGCCCCAAAGTGGGTGCCTGCGTGTGTAAGCGTGCCTGCAAGTGGGTGCCTGCGCGTGCAAGCGTGCCCCAAAGTGGGTGCCTGTGTGTGTAAGGGTGCCCCAAAGTGGGTGCCTGCGCGTGTAAGCGTGCCCCAAAGTGGGTGCCTGCGTGTGCAAGCGTGCCCAAAAGTGGGTGCCTGCGTGTGCAAGTGTGCCCAAAAGTGGGTGCCTGTGCTTTGTAACCGTGCCCGAGAGTGGGTGCCTGCGCGTGCAAGCGTGGCTGTGAAGCTACAGGTGGGGTCAGCTCGGTTGGCTCCATTTCTTTTTTTTTTGAGACAGAGTCTCACTCTGTTGCCCAGGCTAGAGTGAGTGCCGTGGCGTCAGCCTCGCTCACAGCAGCCTCAAACTCCTGGGCTCAAGCGATCCTCCTGCCTCAGCCTCCCGAGTAGCTGGGACTACAGGCGTGCCCCACCATGCCCGGCTAATTTTTTCTATATATTTTTAGTTGGCCAATTAATTTCTTTCTATTTATAGTAGAGACGGGGTCTCGCTCTTGCTCAGGCTGGTCTCCAACTCCTGACCTTGAGCGATCCTCCCGCCTCGGCCTCCCAGAGTGCTAGGACCAGACTTTTCTCTTTTACTTACATGAAGTTGAGAGAGAGATCAATCCACACAGGGTTTCTTGGTGATGTGGTTTCACAAATTATACACATGCACCTTTTTTTTTTTTTTTAGTACCCAACACTGCCTTAAGAGAAATCTGTATCTGTCCCAAGTGGCAATTATGTTAGAAGTTTTGGTGTATTAAATATTTTCAAAGAACAAAGAATCCTAATTTTGAAATGTCTCGGCCCACATTAATCAGAGTATTTTTATGCAGGTAGAAATATATATCCAAATGCAAATTATAAGCACGAATCATAGCAAAGCCAGTAGTGTAATTAAATCGGAAATGAGTCTGCAAAATAAATACAAATGGAAAAACACATTATGAAGTATGTTGCTCACTGTATCTTTTTTTGGGATTGCTATAAATTGGAGGAAAAAAGAAATGCATATGGAGAGAGTTAGATATACAATACATTTTACCTGTCGAAATACACTAACTCAAATACAGATTTATGAGCAGGTATAGTCCACTACTGTCATCATTAATCTGGATTTACAAACATCTTGACTTCCCAATGAAAAGGTGAAGAAAAACAAAACCTTATCAGCATTATTTGAATGGCAAAGCAATATTAAAGATAAACCACATCATGAGCTTTTCATCGAAATCTTTATGCTATTCATTACTGTTCATTTATAAGCATTCATTTCTTATATGGGTTTAAGAGTCGGCTACTACTTATTATGTGGACGTGGTGTCAAGAGAGGGAAAGATTGACAAATAACTTTAAGGAAGCTTTCCAATTCACTGTTATATATATATTTTTTTTAGTACAAAGACAAGCATTTAGTCAAATTGTTTTGGTGGTGTAAATTGACTATTAATTTGTCAGATCCACGGCTTGAATAAAGATTAAGTGTAGTTCTTACCACTAGAAAAAAGAGCTAGAAACTCATCAAGTTGCTTCCACATTACACTTCGATTGGATAATTTCCCTAAGTAGTGAATTTTATCAAATTAATCAAAGCAATTTTATCAAATTCAGTCACTACATTGTTTCTTTCCCCCCGCATTCTAAAGGCAGGGGCATTTTCAAGCCAACTTAAATTTATTCTCCAATTCTCAACAGCTCTCTTGTGCTCACAGTTTATGTCTTTAACATCTTTTTATTGTAAAAAAAAAAAAAAAAGGCTTCCTGCATCATTTGCTAAAACCGTGGCCTCTTTCATTCTTAGTGTTCTTGGTATTTTGCGTGATAATTGGGCATCTGCAGTAGAAGAAAACCATCCCTGCACTAAATTTTCACTCTCGTTTACACTTGTATTGTGAAAGAGAATCTCCCATTTGCTAGCTGTCTGCTTATGCCTCCCTTCCAAGAATCAGCAAATTACTGGAAATAGTGATGGAGCCTGTCTCTGTCCAAAATGTAGCCGGCTGGTGCAAATCGAGCACTAAAGTACTTGTGAAAATGCTGGGCATTTTATTTTGCTGACTGACATTGATGTCTTCCATGAATCCACACACACAACCCAACGACTGGCTTTCACTGTCACTATAAACCGCCACGGGCCACCGGTCCCTCCCCTGCTCAGTGCTCCCGTGTTTCGAACTCAGCTCCTGTTAGCAGCGAGCTCCTTGTATTAGGGTTATTTATTTTCGTGCCTTTTGTGTCTTCTCCTCTAATACAATGTGAGCTACTTGAGGGCAAGGAACACATCTTAAAATCATTGTCCTCTCTCTCAGAGATTGTGCTTTTATAATATTTAGCATATTCATAGTAACTTGTCTGGTGCCTGTCTTCCCCGGCAGACATGGACAACAACAGCTTGTACTTAACTCGGCACTTAAAAGGTACCAGGCACTGTTCAAAATGTGCCGATAAAATTAATGATACTCCGTGTATTACTTACAATGTTATATGCGGTGACCGCAACTGTAACCGTCATCTTACCATTGAGAAACCTGGTAACTGAGAGGTTAAGTAACCTGCCCAAAGTAACACAGCTGCTGAGTGAGGGAGCAAGGATTTGAAGCCAGGCAGTCTGGCCAGAGCCAATTATTCTGACTCATTACATTACACCACCTGTCAGGGCCCTCCACAATATTTGGTAAATAAATGCAAGGAGGAAAGAAGGAAGGAAAAAGTGAAGGAATGAGGAAAGGACCAGATAGTTTTATTATCTAGTGTTATGAAACAATTCATGAAATAATACCAAGCCTACACAGACTCCATCAGAAAATAAAGGAATAGCAAACGCTTCCCATATTACTGAGTCCAGTATTATCCTAATATCAAAACCAGACAAAGACATCAAAAGAAAACTAGAGTTGAATACTCCTCAAGACAAGAGACACAAAAATAGTCAACAAAATATTATTAAATCAAGTCCAGCCAAAAGTAAAAAAGAAGAGCTTATTTTCATCGAGTGACATTAATCCCAGAAATTCAGAATTGGTTTAACATTTGAAAATCAACCAGTGAAACTCACTACACTAATAGAAAAAAGGAGAAAAGACAAATGGTCATCTCAATGCATGCAGAAATATTTCTGGGTAAAATCCAATGCCCATTCATTATAAAAACTCTTAGCAAGCTAGCTTTTGAGAATTCCTTCAACCTGATAAAGGAAATCAGGTTAAAAAAAACTAGCTCTTAAAAAGCCAGTGGGTCAAAGAAGAAATCACAAAGGAAGTTAGAAAATGCTTAGAGATGAGTTAAAATGAAACAAACTAATAGATAGCAGCAAAAACAATGTAAAGAGGGAATTTATAGCTGCAAATGCATAAACGGTCTCAAATCAATAACCTAACTGTACACCTTAAAGAACTAGAAAAAGAATAGCAAAGTAAACCTGAAGCCAACAAGAGGAAACAAATAAAAAGATTATGTTTTATTAGAAGGAAATAAAAAGATGAGCGGAGATTAAAAAAAAAAATAGAGAATAGAAAACCATTAGAGAAAAATCAATGAAACCAAGAGTTGGCTCTTTGAAAAGAGCAACAAAATTGAAAAATCTTTAACTAGACTAAGGGGGAAAAAAAAGAGAAAAGACTAAATTATTAAAAATCAGAAATAAAAGTGAAGATATTATTGCCAATTTTTACAGAAATTAAGAGGATTACAAGAGAATACTATGAACAATTAAACACCGACAAATTGGATGAACTAGACGAAATGAGAAAATTCATAGACATAGGCCACCAAAACTGATGAAGAAATAGAAAGTCTGAATAGATACAGAACTTTTAAGGAGATCGAATCACACCCCCTCCAGCAAAGAAAAATCCAGGACCAGATGGCATTACTCTTGAATTCTGACAACAATTAATAACTAAAACCAATCTTTCTCAAACCCTCCCAAAAATCTGAAGAGGAGGGCCCACTTTCAAACTAACACTACGTGGCCAGAAACACCCTGATATCAATGCCAGACAAAGACACTACAAGGAAAAAAGAAAACCTACAGATGAATATCCCTTATAAATATTAATGCCAAAATCCTCAATCAAATACGAGCCCAAACTGAATTCAACAGCATATCAAGGGTGGGATTCATTTCTGGAATACAAGAATAGTTCAACATACAAAGAATGGTAAACATAATATATCACATTAGGAGAATGAAGGGAAAAAAATGACACACGATCATCTCAATGGATGCGGAAAAAGCATTTGACAAAATTCAACAGCCTTTCATGATTAAAAAATACTCTCAATAAACTAGGAATAGAAGGAAACTTCCTCAACCTGATAAAGACCATATATGAAAAACCCACAGCTAATATCATATTCAATGATGAAAAAGACTGAAAGCTTTTCTCCTAAAATCAGGAGGAAGCCAAGGATGAGAGCTTTTGCTATTTCTATTCAATATAGTACAGGAAGCTTACCCATAGCAATTAGGCAAGAAAAAATGAAGGCATACATATTGGTAAATAAATAGTGAAATTATCTCAGCTTTAGATGATGTAAATTTTATACCTAGAAAACCCAAAATATTCCACAAAAAAACTATTAGAGCTAATAAGTGAATTCAAGAAAGTTGCAGGATACAAAATCAACACAGTTACACTTCTATATACTATCAACGCATAATCCAAATATGAGATTAAGAAAACAATTCTTTTATTAATATGAAAGTATCAAAAAGAATAAAATACTTAGGAAGAAATTAACTATAGTGGCAGAAGACTTGTACACCAAAAACTAGAACACATGGCTGAAATTAATTAAAGAGGACGTAAGTAAACGAATAGATATGTTTGTGGTTTGAAAGACTTATATAATACTGTTAAGATGACAATATTACCCAAAGCAGTCTACCAATTCAATGCAAGTCTGATCAAAATCAAAACATAATTTTGATCCTAAAATTCACCTGGAATCTCCAGGGACTCCAAATGGCCAAACCAATCTTGAAAAAGAACAAAGCTAGGGGCATCACCCTCCTTGATCTTAAACTATATTACAAAGCTATCAGAATCGAAACAGTGTGGTACTTATATAAAGTGAGGGGAGCTCAGGAATAGACTCTCATAATTATGGCCCATCGATTTTTGGCAGGAATGGCAACACCATTCAATGGGGAAAGAACAGTCTTTTCAACAGATGGTGCTGGGAAAATTGGATATCCGCACGCAAAATAACGAAGTTGGACCCTCACCTTCCACCATAGACAAAAATTAAGTCAAAATAGATCAAAGATAATAGCTTAACTATAAAACTCTTAGAAGAACACATAGGAGAAAAATCTTCAAGACGTTGGATTTGGCGCCGATTCTTCGGATATGATGCCAAAAGCAGAAATAGATAAACAAATAGTACCAAAAAAACCCCAAACAGATAAACAAGACTTCCTCAAAAGTAAATACCTCTGTGCATCAAAGAACACTAACAAGAGAGTGAAAAGGCAATCCAGGGAATGGGAGAAAATACTTGCAAATATTATCTGATAATGGATTAATATCCAGAATATATAGAGAATTCCTATCAGCCAACAACAACCCAATTAAAAAGTGGGCAGGACTTCAGTAGGTATAGCTGCAAAATAGATACCCAAATGACCAATACGCACATGACAATATGCTCAATATCAATGATCATTAGGGAATTTAAAATAAAAACCACAAGATATCACTTCACACCCATTAGGATGGCTATTATAAAAAAAAAAATCAGAAAATAAGTGCTGGTGAGAATGTAGAGAAATTGGAACTCTTATGTACCGCTGGTGGGAATGTAAAATGGTGCAGCTGCCGTGGAAAATAGTTCGATAGCTCCATAAAAACTTAAATATAGAATTACTGTTCTATTATCATGGAATTATTAGAACCGAAAGCAGGGACTCAAACAGATATTTGTACATGAATGTTCATAGGAGGATTTTTCATAATAGGCACAAGGTGAAAACAACCCAAATGCCCATTGACAAGTGAATGGATAAACAAAATGTGATATACCCACACAATGGAATATTATGCAGCCGTAAAAAGGAAAGAAATTCTGATATAGGATGCTACATGGATGAACCTTGTAATTATCACACTAAGCGAAATAAACTAGACACATAAGGACAAATATTGTACGATTCCACTTGCATGAGACACTTAGAATAGGCACATCCAAAGACATAGAAAGTAGAACAGAGAATACCAGGCTTTGAGGGGAGGGAGAAATGGGGAGCTATTTGTTTGATGGACACAGAATTTCCTTTGGGATGATGAAAAAGTTTTGAATATAGATTACACACAATATTATGAATATATTTAATGCCACTGAATGTCACAAATAAACAGCTAAAATGGTAAATTTTACATTAAATATGTATTTTATCATAATAAAAAAGAAATGAAAAAAAAAAAACCCACCCTGGCACGAACACCATATTTAACGGTGAAAGATTGAAGGGTCAGCCAAAGATGTCTCCTCTCGCCTTTTTGTTAAACATTGTACTAGAGATTGTGCCCAGGGCAATAAAGCTAGAAATAATTTCTGGACACCTGATATACAATGTGGCGACCCTAGTTAATAATAACGAGTTAAATTGTTGTAATTTGCTAAGAGAATAGATCTTGAGTATTTTCACTGCTGCAGAAAAGAAAAAAAAAATAAAGATGCCTATGAGATGATAAATATGTTGATTACCTCGATTGTGGTAATCATTTCAGAGTATATCCATCAATCAACATAATGTGTTGCAAACCTTACAATATACACAATTTCTATTTGTCCATTTTACACCAACACATGTGGGAAAAATGAAAAATAAGAACATTCTAAAATAAGTGGTCAGTTTCTTTTTTTTCGGAAAAGATGACACGTATGGAGGAGAAAATAGGAAGATAAAGCCAAGAGAACTGTCAAATATTTTCCACGGTGGGAAAGTTGACCAGGTAGGGAGTGAGTCTCACCAAAGAGTAAAGTCCATCCTCAGTTGCCCTTAAAATGGCCCATGCTTTATGATGACGATACCAACATAAGAAAAGTCACAGGTGAGGTATGTAGCAAAGAAATCAAAACTGGCACGTATCGGATTCTTTTTTTTTATTTTTGAGACAGAGTCTCACTCTGTCGCTTGGGCTAGAGTGCCGTGGCGTCAGCCTCGCTCACAGCAACCTCCAACTCCTGGGCTCAAGCGATCCTCCTGCCTCAGCCTCCTCCCGAGTAGCTGGGACTACAGGCATGCGCCACCACGCCCAGCTCATTTTTTCTATGTATTTTTAGTTATCCAGCTAATTTCTTTCCATTTTTAGTAGAGACGGGGTCTCGCTCTTGCTCAGGCTGGTTTTGAACTCCTGACCTCGAGCGATCCGCCCGCCTCGGCCTCCCGGAGTGCTGGGATGACAGGCGTGAGCCACCGCGCCCGGCCAAATTCTAATTGCCAGTAATTAGAGGTTGAGTGATCCACGTAATGCCACATCTTGGGATAAACTTGAGCATGCATCTGAAGAACTTGAGTTTATAGATAGGTTCCTTGAAGACTGTGTGTCAGAGTGTTTCTGCATATCTCACATTCTTGTTTCTCCCAGGGGTTCAGTCACAAACTAGAGACAAAAAACTAAGTAGCTATGAAGCCATTCCTGCACGAAGGCACTTGGACTGGGATGATGGGGACAGCTAGTGTCTTGGTGGTCTCTTGAGGTCTGCTCTTTGCGTCTGCACAGAGAAAACGAGGGGTCCTAGAATCAAAAAGTCAATACAAAAATCCCCCAAATTCCCCACAGCACGAGCAGGACAAGGCACATTTAGCAAAAGGCTAATTAATCTGCTGGAAACTAGACCAAAATAATCTTGGGTCAGAGGTGTCATTTACAGGGAGAGGCGTGAAGTGCTGCCATTGCAACAGTGAGACCACAGAGCTTCGGAAAGTGTTGCTAACGAGACTTGTGCTTATTAAAGTAGATAGGATGCAGGAATAAGAAAACCTCAAAAAAAAAAAAAAATCCTCGTCTTCAATGGTTCCACCAAGAAGCAAAAAAAAAAAAAAAAAAAAAAAAAAAAAAAAAACAACAGCAAATAAACATTCGGTTCAATAATAACCCTTGCTAGGGAGAGGCAAAGATATAAAATGCAACCAAAGTGTTTGTACTCTCATATTTTCTTGACATAAAAATAAAATAAAAGACCAATAAAATAACCGACGAGAAGTTTGAAAGACTTAAGAGTAAAGCAGAAATTAGTCAATTAAAAAGCAAAAAAAAAAAAAAAAAAGAGAGAGAGAGACTAGAGAGAAAACAGAGCTAGATATATATATGTAAAAGAACCAATAAAATAGAGTTTTAATACTTTGAATTAAAGAAAAAGGCAAGACAACTTTGGAATGAGAAAGAGCTTATAAAGTACACGTGGACGAGGTTTTTAAGTTATAAGAAATGCTGTTGGATGCTCGTATCCACTTGAAAAATCTGTTACACGAATGATTATTCGGAGGAATTTACTTAATAACATTGACTCAAGGTCAGGATATGCGCGGGTTGAAAAGGGGGTACAGAAACATTGTGTCGGGGAGTCTACGAGATGACTTAACGTGCTTCAGAGCACGTATGAACACCGTGTGCTAATTGTGTCCCCGTCCCACGTCCTGTGTGGAAACCCTAATCCCCAACGTGACTGTATTTGGAGATGGGATTTGGGGAGGTGATTAGGGTTAAATGACACCCATAAGGGTGGGGTCCCACTCTGGTGGGGTGGGTGACTTTTATAACAGGGGACATCAGAGAGCTCCGTCTCTCTGCCATGTGAGAGTCCAGGGAGGAGGCAGCCGTCCGCCTCCAAGCCAGGAGAAGAGCCTTCCCCAGAAACTGCTCGGCCCGCACGCACGCCTTGGACTTCCCAGCCCGCAGAGCGAGGAGAAGGTCGTCTCAGCCACCCAGTCTGCGCTACGTGGCGATGGCAACCTGAGCCGACCAGTAGAGATGCAGGTGGAAACCTTCCCCCCCCCCACCTTATTTTTACCAAAGTAACAGAATATAGTAATTCCGAAATCTGACACGTAGTATCAGAAACTTATAGACTGAGCTCCTTGCAGTTTGAAAATCTGAAAGAGAAATTACCAAGGGAACTCAGTAACTGTACTCACACAATTAACAACAGGACATGCTAGAGTTTGCGTTCAAGTGGTGTGCGGATGGTCGAACATTGGTAATTTTATCCATCGAGTGTGTGTAATGAATAGGCTGAAGTGGGGCCCGGAAAACTTTTTCTGGTTAAAAGGCCAGTAAATAAATATGTTAGGCTTTGTGGGAAAAAGCAGTCTTGTTGCAAATACTCAACTTTGTCATGGTAGCCCCAAAGCAGGGTAGCTGATATGTAAATGAGTGGGTGTGGTTATTACAACTTTAGGTAAACCAGAGTGGGTTTTGCCAACCTCCAAGACATGAAAAAAAAAAAAAAAAGATTTCATACATCTGGAGGCTAATAAGGGATTTGATAAAATTGAACATACATAGGCCGGGCACCCGTGGCTCGCACCTGTCATCCTAGCACTCTGGGAGGCCGAGGCGGGAGGAGTGCTCAAGGTCAGGAGTTCGAGACCAGCCTGAGCAAGAATGAGACCCCCGTTTGTACCAAAAATTGAAAGAAATTATCTGGACAACTAAAATATATAGAAAAAATTAGCCGGGCATGGTGGCACGTGCCTGTAGTCCCAGCTACTCGGGAGGCTGAGGCAGGAGGATCGCTTGAGCCCAGGAGTTGGAGGTTGTTGTGAGCGAGGGTGATGCCATGGCACTCTAGCCGGGGCAACAGAGTAAGACTCTATCTCAAAAAAAAAAAAGTCTTCTTTCTCTTCTTTGTGAACATAAATAGAGTCATCTTTTACAGGGAAACATGAGAACGGTAGCCATTGAAGTCTGAAAAGAAGTTACTGATGGCTGCTATTATCACTATGATTCAGTGTTACACTGGGTGTCTTAGTCAATGCCACAATACAAAAAAATAAATGAGACAAATACCCTAGTAGAAAAAAAAATAACTTTTATGCAAGAGGTCTTTTTCTATCCTAAAATGCAAGAAAATCAACTGAAAAATTATTAGGACACAGATTTGAATTGTACAGTTAGATAAAAGATAAATACACAGAAAATCAGTTGTGTGAGTCTTTGTTAAGAATGAAATTAAAAGACTCCCAAACAACATTATTCTCCCAAACACGGGCCCATCCTGCTCAGAACAATTATAAGCCTCTCAGGAATCAGTAAGTGGTGAGGTTTGTCAAAAAGTAAAATATTGCGAAGGCAGTTGCTATTAATTTTTAAATAATGGCTGGATCGTAGTCCCGTCAGCAAAGAAAAACACAGCCACTGTGAGCCACTGTTAGGGGTGGGAGTTGACTATATCTTTCAAGGGGAATGCATTAAAAAAAATATATATATATATATATATATTGAATTTTGCAGAAGAATACAAAAAGGCGGGAATCAAGGAAAATCTATCTGGTTTTCCTAGATGAAAAGAGTGGGTCAACCGGATGCATACTTAGCCTCAGATACAATCAGAATAGCATGAATTTGAACTACAAAAATCATTCGTTCAACAAAAAGCGAGTCTAGTCACTCTTCCAGGGGCTTGGATTCATTAGACAATAAAGTGCCCAAAATTCCTGCCTCTTGTGGAGATTACATTCGGGTCGGGCAAGACAGGCTATAAACAATAAGCCTAATCACATACCCTACAAGGCAGTGAATAGCGCAAAGGAAGGGAAATCAAAAGTTTAGGAGTCGTCCAGGGGAGCAAGTTGGATTACAAATTTATTTTATTTATTTGTTTATTTTTGAGACAGAGTCTCACACTCTGTCGCCCAGGCTAGAGTGAGTGCCGTGGCATCAGCCTCGCTCACAGCAGCCTCAAACTCCTGGGCTCAAGCGATCCTCCTGCCTCAGCCTCCTCCCGAGTAGCTGGGACTACAGGCATGCACCACCACACCTGGGTAACTTTTTTTTTTTCTATATACTTTTAGTCGGCCGATTAATTTCTTTCTATTTTTAGTAGAGACGGGGGTCTCGGTCTTGCTCAGGCTGGTCCCGAACTCCTGAGCTCAAGCGATCCTCCCGCCTCGGCCTCCCAGAGTGCCGGGATGACAGGCGTGAGCCACCGCGCCTGGCCAGGAAAATAGTTTTGAAATAAGAGAATAATAGGAATAAAAGCTGGCTTATTTGTATGCCAGGCTCTTATTTATTACCTGCCACTCCGTGAGACAGGTGTTGTTATTCCCATATTACCAAATGGCGCTTGGAAAGGTTAAGAATTTTGCTCAAATAGACAGTAGAGGCACAGAACTTCTATTATACGTGAGAGCTCAACTTTTAATCACTACCACTTAATGCCTTAATAATTATCTACGTAGGTAAGACGTTCCCCTGTACATTACACATTTTACCGAAAAAATGACCCCGTTAAGATAAAGCCTCAATTTTCCTTTCTCATTTTAACTTGATGTGACTGGTTTTGCGGCACATGAGTCTGATTCCCTAAGAGAATCGGTAAGTGGTGGGGTTTGTCAGAAAGTAAAATATTGCCGAGGCAGTTGCTATTAATTTTTAAATAATGGCTGGATCGTAGTCCTATCAGCAAGAAGCTACACATATATATCCTGCCTAATTTGATGGCGATGAACTTCAAAAACAGATTAAGTCTTTTTAGTTTTCCACCTCACACAAAGATAATTAGCTTGAAATGTAAGAGATGAGAATAAATCACGAAAACTGTTATTTCAAAGACATTTGCTTTCACCTGATCCTGGCTTGCCTGACGTCTCGATCCCTATAAAAAGTGACATTCCATCTGTCCGCGAGTTTTGCACGTTTTGCTCGGAAATACCGTTCTTATATATCTCAGCCCCATGGATGGTAATTTGCAAGGTTTCAGCCCCTCTCTTGTGACAGCTAGCCGTTCAGGGATTGCTCGGAATCTCACGAGCATACTCGGGAAACAGGGTGCAAACCAGAAATACCAAGAGGTCGAAGATGAAGGGAGGGAATCTTTCTTTATGAGCCTGAGAGAAGTCATCAGCTCAATTCTCCTTCTGCACGACAACCCCAGCGGCCACTCTGGGCCCTATTTCCTGCGGCTTGGTCGTGTCACCTGCGGCTCTCGCTAGCCGGGAAGGGACGTCAAGAAGACATATGTGTCCACCTGATAGTTTTAAGCAAGGTTTTACCCAATACAGCAGCACAGACACCGGGCAGCGCTTGTAAAACTGAAATAAACATTTGCAGACAGAGCCCAAAGTTTTGCCCTCGAGGACTACGATTTTTAGGGTTATCTGATTTCCAGCAAAACCTCTACCTTGGGACCACGTCTAAACAAGAGGCTCGCCGATTTCTCTCTTGTGGCTTTCTCTGATTGTAGCATGCATCATGCTCTCTCCTAACGTGTTTACCCCGAGTGAACATTTATTTCTAGCCGCCTAAAGAGACCACTCCGAACGCAGCTCATGCATTTGGTTCCACGGATCAATGTCAATAACAACATGTTGAATGGAATGATGCTCTCACTCTGTCATTCCCGTTGGATTCGCCAGCCACTCGCAGGCAGAGTGGTGGGATTTGGGTGCGATCGTGCACGAGGAAAGAGCTGGGATTTTTGCTTTGGAAAGGACGACCTGCCCTTTTCCAAAATCACGGATCTGGCTGCATGCTCTTTCATGAAACATTCCTAAAACCTGACCAACCACACTGCCAGAAAGAAATTTGTAATAAAAGGTTGCCTCTTGTATGCCTTCCCATTTTTACCTCCTTACCATGACAGAAAGCGTGTTAGTGTCTGAACATTTCACCAGTTCTGAGAACTGTAGCTGCAGGCATTTCCTAGATGGAAGTTGGCGAGTGGTTGGATTCCCTATTTGCATGGGTGCCACACCCAGGACTGTTTGATTTCCATCGTATTTGCACACTGCACACTCATTTCTTCTGCACAGGGTACTGGGAGGGGTGGGAGAAAGCTGGTGGCAGTGGAAGGAGTCATTTTAAAATGGGGTGAGACTAGTACAACCTCTGTGGAAAGCAATCTGGAGATATCTCAAAGAGCTACAAGTAGAACTACCATCTGGTCCAGCAATCCCATTACTGGGCATCTACCCAAAAGGAACAAAAGACATTCTATAATAAAGACATCTGCACTTGAATGTTTATAGCAGCACAATTCACAATTGCAAAGATGTGGAAACAACCCAAGTGCCCATCAATCCATGAGTGGATTAATAAAAATGTGGTCTGTGTACACCATGGAGTTCTACTCAGCCACAAAAAACAACGGTGATCTAGCACCTCTTGTATTATCCTGGATAGAGCTGGAGCCCATTCTACTAAGTGAAGTATCCCAAGAATGGAAAAACAAGCACCACATGTGCTCACCAGCAAATTGGCATTAACGGATCAACACTTAAGTGCATATGTAGTAGTCACATTCATCGGGTGTCGGGCAGGTGGGAGGGGATGGGTATATTCACACCTAATGGGTGTGGCGTGCACCGTCTGGGGGATGGACACGCTTGAAGCTCTGACTCGGGTGGGGCAAAGGCAATATAAGTAACCTAAATATTTGTAACCCTGTAATATGCTGAGATACATTAAAAAAATAAATAAATAAAATGGGGTGAGAGATGATTTGGGGTTGCTTATATAAATAGGTGAAAATCTAAAATACTGCAAAATATTAAATTATTCTAAAATAACATCTCCTGTATCTTCTTCGGGTGTCATTGGTATTTATAGTCTGCCTTTCCAAACTCATGCTGGG
Organism: Mirza zaza; assembly: GCA_008750895.1. Classification (NCBI taxonomy): domain Eukaryota; kingdom Metazoa; phylum Chordata; class Mammalia; order Primates; family Cheirogaleidae; genus Mirza; species Mirza zaza. The sequence goes on from VSMD01056592.1 coordinate 70,464, forward strand.
GCTGCCTTGAGTGAATTATCTCCCTGTATTAATTAGATAGCAGAATCATTGCCTAATCACCTATTTGAAATGTTTGTGCGGGGGGGGGGAAAAAACTTGATCTGTCACGAGGAAACTGATCTGTGCAAATCATGGTGGCGACTCCAAACGACTAAATTTTTTTTTCTCCTATATCTGGAGAGACAGGAACACTCTTACTCTTGCTGCTGCGACTGCAGACTAGTGCAACCTCTGTGGAAAAGAATTAGGAGATACCGCAAAAGAGCTAGAAATAGAAATACCATTCGATCCAGCAACAGCACTATTAGGCATCTACCCAAAAGAGCAAAAGACATCCTATTATAAAGACACCTGCACCCGAATGTTTATGGGGGCACAATTCACTATTGCAAGGACGTGGAAACAACCCTAGTGTCCATCAATCCATGAGTGGATAATTAAAATTTGGTGTGTGTTTACAATGGAATACTACTCAATTCTAAGAAGCAACGGCCATCTAGCACCTCTTATATTTTCCTGGATGGAGCCCGAGCCCATCCTCGGAAGCGAGGCGACACAGGATGGGGAGAACGGGCTCCACACGCACTCGGCTCACACTGGCACTGACTGATCAGCACGGTGGCGCTCACACGGTTGTGACATTCTCCAGGGACCTGGGGGGTAGACTCACACCTAAAGGACGTGGCAGGCATTGCGGAGGGGAAGGGGCATGCCTCTCACCCCTGCCAGGGAGAGACACAGATATAAAATGTAGCCAAAATGTTTGTACCCTCCTAATACCCTGAAATCGGAAAAAAAAAAATTTTTTTCCCCTCCCGTGTCAGAACTCTAATGAAACACGTAAGAGGCCACTCGAGGACCCGCACAGCTCTCTCTTAACATAAGGCATGTCCTTAGCTGGGCGAGGGCATTTCTGTAGGCTGGCACACAGTCACCCTGTCACCTGCGCTACCTCCCACGGGAGACAGGCTTTGCGGACTGCTCGCGAGGCCTGCTTGAAATAATAAACACGCACATACACCCCACCGCAAGCTTGGGGATTAGCTGTCCTGGGGCCAGAGGGGGTGCTGGCACCGGCTTGCAGGTGTAGGGGGGCTCGTGGCCGTGTAATAGCTCAGACATGTCGTGGGCGGCTGTGCACGGGTCTCAGGACCTGGGTGTGGCTTCTCTGCATCTTCCCTGACCTCAGACTCGTGGCACCTCCCTCATGTTTACGTGGACTGTCATATCGGCCCAGCGTGCAAGGGCTGCCTCTGGCTCACCTCGCTTGCACCGTGCACGCTCACACGGGACTGAGCAAAGGCTGCACTGCCGGCTGTCGCAGCAGCCCTCTGGGCAGGGTCTGGGCACGGCAGCAGCACTTGCATTGTCCCAAAATAACATCTTACACGTCCTCTCTTCCAATGTCTTTGGTGTCCCTATTCTACGGCAAGTTCAGGACCCATTTTGAGCACCAGAGCCAATCCTCCGAAACCAAACAAAGAAACCGAGTCGGGTGACCTGGGACAGACACCCAATCCACACGTCCCCACAGGGCAGTGCCCTCTGCTTCTTTGCACGGTCCGGGAAAGTTCGCCGGTCGGGCCACGGGTCCCTGTATGGGGCGGTTCTGAGCAGCGGGATGCTCGTCACCACGGGAACGGGCACAGGAGGATGTGTGGGTGACACACCTCCCGGCTGGGAGAAACCGGTGGTCAGTTCTGCTGTTTTTCTTTGACAGACCCTCAGAAGGGGGAAAAGCAAAACTTCCACCACTTCTTAAGTGCTAGAATTGGATTAATCGCTTTGAGAGAATTGGGCCAGGTGGACTCATGTTTTAGACGCATACCAACCCACTATGTAGGTTGGTGATTAGAAAATAAGAATTTTTGTTTGCTCCATAGAATCTATTCTGCTTCCTCCTCCCTCCCTCCCTCTGCCCCGCGCTGCCCAATCATCAGACCACGATTCCTGGCAGATGGAGCTGTTGGAGGACCCCAAAGTCACAGTCTGCAGGTTCGAGTCCCGATACTGGTACATCCCAGCCTCGCGAACCTGCCCAAGTCCCTCTGCACCTCTGGGCGTCACCTCTCGATCCGGCTAGATCTATCTCAGTGCCACCTGTCTGCAACTGGTATCAATGCGAGCTACGTTTACTCAAAAGTGTTGTCATACATATTATCTAACACCTATGAAACCTGGTAGAATGAAAGTTAATTTTGTGTACTTAGTTTATCCCAAAAATTTTCAAATATCCCATTTCATTGTTTATATTCATTGTCTTATTAAAATATCTTATGTGGCATATAATACACCTGTCGCGTTTTTAAATAGTTAAAAAAATATCTCTTTTAAGTTTTGAAATAAAGAAAAAAAAAGAAGAGTGAGATTTCTCGGGTCTTATCCGGGGAGGTTCTGGGCTCGGGAAGGGTTAGGGTTCCTGGGCTGGGCCTGAGGAATCCGCATTTTGGAATCCGCACTGCTGGCAGCGACTGTCACAGAGACGAAGCTTGAGTTGCCTTTTGCAAGACAATGGATGTGCTCTGAGTTTCTTTTTTTTTTTTTTTCCCCTTTAGAAATGTCCTTTTTTTTTTTTTTTTTTTTTTTGAGTTTCCTAGCATAACGAGAAATGTTCTACGCATCCTCCGCAGCAGAGAGCCTTGGCACATTCTAGGTGCTCAGTAAGCACGTGATGAGTGAACGAAGACACGCACAGCTGGATGGAAAGGAAGACTGACCCTACGTCCGTGATTTTCAGCCTCAGCGCTGTGGACGTGCTGGGCGAATCGTTCCTTTGTTGCAGGAGTCGCCCCAAGCGGGCTTGGGTGGGCGAGCAGCAGCCTTGATCCCCACCTTCTAGATGCCAGTGGCACCTCTTCTTCTCGTGATGGCCGAAAATGTCACCCGAGATGGCCAAATGTCCCCTGAGAGCCCAGCCGCCCCCAGCTCGAACCCCTGCCATCGATGAGACCGGCCCTGTGGACTAGCTCTGAGCGCGTGCAGGCCGGCTGGCTTTGCTGGCGAGGAATCGGGGACCCGCATGACACCTCCCACGACACGTGCAGCGTGGAAACGGGGCTCACCGCTCCTGGGAGGAGACAGTCGCCATTCAGAACTTATAATAAAAATAACAGAGGCTGGGGCCCGGGGGCGTTCCTTAGAGCGCTTGCACGCATTCCGCCGCCGAGCCAATGCAAGCGATGTCGCGCGTCGGAACACGTCCCTGTCAAGACCGTCGTCGTGCCTGTCATAGGTGGCATTTGAAGAGCACACGTCCCTCCCCAAGAGGAATTCCTGCTAAGCAACTGTGCTATTTAACGGCGTTTAAAGGCTCCTTTTAAGTCTCAGGGCCCGTCTGTGGGAAATTCACCCCAGACCCCGAGTTCCAGTTACAGGGGAGCAAGATTTCTCCGGGCGGGGGAGGATTCTTCCGGTCGGAATTAGCTGATGACGGTGGTGGGGCGTGTCAGAGAGAGGAGGGGGCTGTGGTTCCAATCTCAAATTGCAGGCTGGGTGGGCGCGGTGGCTCACGCCTGTCATCCCGGCACTCTGGGAGGCCGAGGCGGGAGGATCGTTTGAGCTCAGGAGTTGGAGACCAGCCTGAGCGAGAGCGAGACCCCCATCTTTACTATAAATAGAAAGAAATTAATTGGCCAACTGATATGTATAGAAAAAATTAGTCGGGCGTGGTGGCGCATGCCTGTTGTCCCAGCTACTTGGGAGGCTGAGGCAGGAGGATCGCTTGAGCCTCAGGAGTCTGAGGTTGCTGTGAGCGAGGCTGACACCACGGCACTCTAGCCCAGACAACAGAGCGAGACTCTGTCTCAATAAAATAAAATAAAATAGAATTACAGACATGGTTTTCCACAAGCTACCATTTGTGATTCCGAGCTGCCTACCTCCAGATTAACCCCGCGGTTACTGGTGGCAACGTCTGTCCTTCGCGGTGTCCCTCCAGCGAGGAGGTTAGACCAGAGGTGGACGCCTGGCCCCGCACTGGCCAGCACGGTCTCCTGGGATCTGGAAGCCGGCGGGACACAGAGGTGCCCTCCTGGGTTTGTGGCCGTGGTTGTTTTTTCTCGAACTTGGGAACCTGTGCATTTCAAGAGGCATGGGCCGACGGAGGCTCGGTCCGTGTTGGTTTAGCGTGGAGGAGGGAACGGAGTTAGCTGTGAGCCCTTTGGACGTAGCCCTGGCAAGAGTGGCAAGGGGTCTAGAGAGCAGGACCCCGTGAAGTCTGGGTTTCCAGACGCCTGGCACATTCCTTAACAGGCCGGCGATTCCAGACGAGGCATCGCGAAGGGAAATGAGCGTAGCGAATGATCCCATGCACTTTATACGTCCATTGCAGAAACTCTTCCTTTTCATTCCAAATTCTTTTTTTTTTTTTAATTTTATTTATTTATTTTTTTTGAGACAGAGTCTCACTTTGTCGCCCAGGCTAGAGTGAGTGCCGTGGCGTCAGCCTCGCTCACAGCAACCTCACACTCCTGGGCTCAAGCGGTCCTCCTGCCTCAGCCTCCCAAGTAGCTGGGACTACAGGCATGCGCCACCATGAAAAATTTTTTTTTTTTTTCACTGACAGGCAGAGAAGTTAACAAAAGATGTACCCAAGTAAGAAATATTGCCAAGAGGGCACAGCAGTAGGTTTCACCTTATATAATTCAAAGAAAAGGAGATCTTCTCACAGAAGAGTAGACATTGACTGAAAATACAAACACAAAAAGGCCAGCTTGGTGCATGAACCATACGCCCGGGAAATATTACTAGTTCCTATGTGTCTGCGCTCATCTTGATACTAGGTCGGTATCCAAACGATTCACTATTCCTATGGACACGTTTCTCAAAGTTTATCTCGCGGTTGTAACAGCAGCAAGAGAAAGTTATTTCTTTTTTTCACATCGGGAAAAAATTGGGGAATGAAAAGACACCTCCCATTAGTGACAGTCTCTTTTTCTTTTTCTTTTTTTTTTTTTGAGACAGAGTCTCTCTTTGTTGCCCTGGCTAGAGTGCCGTGGCGTCAGCCTAGCTCAAAAGCAACCTCCGACTCTTGGCCTCAAGCCATCCTCCCGCCTCGGCCTCCCAGAGTGCTGGGATTACAGGCGTGAGCCACCGCGCCCGGCCACGACACTCTTTCCTAAGCGATATGATGCCACAAATCACGACAGCAGGTCATCCGGACCCTACACTTACCCTTCCACTTCCTTTGCTTTCTTTACTTGCCTATCGCTATCTCTTTTACCTCTCCGATTAGCAAAACTTCGCGGATGCTATTTGAGCAAAGGCGCTGGCGAGGCCTTTCCGGAAGAGAACGCAGCTGGGGTAGAAGAAAGAGAGAGGGAGGGAGGGAGGGAGCCCCCTAAATGTTTCCCATTTGGGGAACGTGAGCCAGCAAGTAACAGGTGAAACCTTTGTGGCTTGAAAAAATTACAGTTTGTCTCTGTATCCCTCACTCCGCATCCCCTGGCAGGAGGGGGAGGGTATCTCTTGTCTTCTAGAAAAGGGTGGCTCAGTCTCATGGTTTTGGGAGGAGGCGGCATCATTTGGCTGCCAGCGAAACGGCCTCACAACTACCCCGAGGTAGTGTCTGTGGTCGGCCCCCAAGGCACCTGCAGACGGTGGCGGCAGCTGAGCCATCGGTCAACCCCCTCCCCGGCACAGCAGCCCCGGGACGGCTCAGTGGCATTTGGATCAGAGCCTCAGAATCTCTGGCTGAGAAACATAACTCATGATCACAGGCCATTTCGCCCCAAGGCAATTTTCGGAAATATTTATGGGAGGGCGCATTTGTCATGAGTCTTTCTCTGCAGGGAGCGAGGGACACCGAATTCGTTCCGGCTCAAACGTAAAGGGAATTTATGGCTCAAATCCCTGGAGACGCAAGGGACCACCGAGCTTCAGGAACGGCTGAATCCAGGGGCTTCTCTCCGGCTCCCCGCCCTGCTTTCTGCCAAGGTGACTTTCAGCTTCACGCAGGCCTTCTCAGCTACTTGCGACGCACGCACACACACACACACACACACCCGCCGATCCTAGCAAAAGGACAGCGTCCCTCTCCCCAGTAGTTCTAACTATTTCTGAGATTTCCGAGATCGATTTATGCTGGTTTGGTTTGGGCAACGGCTAAGAAACCCACGGGCCGGGCCTCAGAAGTGTTCTTTCCTGGAGTCGGTTGTGTGTGTGTGTGTGTGTGTGTGTGTGTGTGTGTGTGTGTGTGATGTTTGTGTGTTTGTGGGATGGGGTGCCATTGGCTCCCATTGGAACCCACAGACTGAGAATGGAAAAGAGGCGACTTCTCGAGAGAGAGAGCCGTGGTGCTCTCACCACAAGAATGGGGGCTGGAGGGTGGGTTTGCCAAACCAGTGTTTGCAAATGTTTGCCGAAAGGAGACCCCTGCAAGGGCTGGCCTTCACACTTGGGGACAGGAGGGCCGGTGATTATCCAGGCGAGACATAAATGCTCTTGCACCTTCATCCACACTCATGGGCTGGTTAAATCCGGCTGAATCGGGTTTGATGTATTTATTTTATTTATGTGTTTATTTATTTTTCCTAATAAGCCCCTTTTTAAAGCATGGCGTGTTTGACCTATTTTAAATTGGCTAGGATGAGGCTGGATGGGAGGGGATTTAGGGATAGGAGAGGAGCTGATTTGTCTTTACTGAGTACTGAGTACTGAGTACTGAGTACCTATCTACCATGTTCATATATATGATTCATTCTCTTCTTTTTTTTTTTTTTTTTTTTGAGACAGAGTCTCACTCTGTTGCCCAGGCTAGAGTGCCGTGGCATCAGCCTAGCTCACAGCAACCTCCAACTCCTGGGCTCAAGCGATCCTCCTGCCTCAGCCTCCCAAGTAGCTGGGACGACAGGCATGCGCCACCATGCCCGGCTCATTTTTTCTATATATTTTTAGTTGGCCAATTAATTTCTTTCTATTTTTAGTAGAGACGGGGTCTCGCTCTGGCTCAGGCTGGTTTTGAACTCCTGACCTTGAGTGATTCTCCTGCCTCGGCCTCCCAGAGAGCTAGGATGACAGGCGTGAGCCACCGCGCCCGGCCCATTGTCTTCTTATGGTGCTCTTTCAAGGCAGGTGTTATTATTCCCACTTTAATTTGGAAACTAAAAAAATAAGGTAGCAAAGGGTGCTGCCCATGGTCACACAGCTAGTGAGAATCTAGCTCTTATCTTCAACCTAGAACATTATTGTCACGTGGACATAGCTCAAACAACTAATCAGGAAGCTAGAGGTCTCGTGTCCGTGGTTGTGATGGTGGAAGTCGCTCCCTGACACTCAAATGAGTAGGCATCTTTCTGTCTCTTGATGCGGTTTCTGAGGTTTGGTTAGTCAGCTGTCTTAGTCCGCTCAGGCTGCTATAAGAATATACCACCAACCACAGGCATCGTGGCTCACGGTTCTGGAGGCTGAGAAGTCCAAGGTCAAGGTGCCGGCAATGTTGGGTTCTCGGCGAGGGCTCGCTTCCTGGTTTGCAGATGGCCACCTTCTGACTGTGACCTTGAATGGCAGAGACTGAGTGCGCTCTGGTCTGCACGTATACTAACCCCATCACCAGGGCCCTGCCCTTGTGACCGCATCTAGACTTAATTACCTCCCCAAATCTCCACCTCTCGGTACCAACACAATGGGGGGGGGGGGTTAGGGTATCAAGATCTGCATTTGCAAGGCGCCGACATTCGGCTCATCACGTCGCCCTACCCTTCCATCCTCAATAATCTCGCCTCATGGTCGTTTAGTCTCTTCTCCTTCCCCCGTTCTGCCTGCCTGCCTTTCTCCTCTCTCTTTGCCAAACCTATCCGTGCCGCGAGAGAAGATGCTTTTGGAAAGTGAGCTGGAATATCCCTCTTTCTGTTGAATTCAGGCATCCTGTGGCAGGCATATCAGCTCGGAGCAGAAAGAACTGGGCTCGTGGAGGCTGTTTTTCCTCCCATGTCTGACAACACCTGTATCTTGGAGCGAGTGGAAGGCACGGAAATCATTCTCCCCTGTGCCCGGCCTTCCCACCTTCCATCCTCATACAGCTTGGGATTCCTGAGCCAGGAACAGTTATGAGCCGGACCCCCAATTAACTTCCCCAAATAAGGAAGGGGGCACAGAGCTACCACACCGCATTTGCTATAATGCTGCATTTGGCAGGTACTGAGAGTAACAGGCGTAAGGTGCTAGCTGGCTGGGCTGAGCAGATGAATAAATTTGCCTCGAGTTATCAGCTGAGTTTCATCCAGAAATAAATCCTGTCTGATCTCTTGGTACCAGCCATGAGATTATTCCATCTAGTCTGGAGGCAAGGATTTTTTTTTTTTTTTTTTTGCCTTGTAACCGAGCAGCAAAATGACTCTGACTAAAGCATATTTTGTGCATCTCAGGCTTTGGCTAATTTATGAATTAGGATCATGAGAGAAAGATGGCTTGCTCACTGGCATCAGGAATTTTATAAGCAAGAAGCATAGGATCAAGCCAGAGCAGGGGTTCTCAGGCTGGGAGCAGATTTCCCGCCCCTCCTCCCCAAGGGGGGCAGTTGGCAACGTCTGCAGACATTTCGATTGTCACGACTGCAGGGGGGTGGTGGCGTGGGCATCTGGCTTCCGGGAGAGGCCAGGGTGCCGCTAAACGTGCTACAGCGTGCAGCGCGGCCTGCTCAAGGAATTATCTGGGCCAAATGCTATAGTGCTCAGGTTGCAGAGCCCAAGGCAAACCATAAGTCGCCAAAGACAATGCATAGGCTTGGGTCAGGTAGAATGTTCCTTGGCTTACGGTAGGAACTGTTCCACCCTTTGGCAGAGGCTACTACTGAGGAACTTAGGCCTTGTATTAGTCTCTTGTTGCTGCTATAACAACCGCCCACAAAGCGGGTTGTGGCTGAAACAATGCAAATTTATTATCTTATGCAAGAAGTCTCACTGCATCCCTTCTCCAGGCTCTGGGGGAGAATCGGATCCTCGCCTTCCTCAGCTTCTAGAAGTTGCCTGCGTTCGTGGGCTCGTGGCTTTCTTCTCTTCTGAAGACGAGCAGTCTCATCACTCTTCCCTGCTTTGATCTTTTCTTCTTCTTCTCCGATGCTCTAGAACCTCCGATGCCTCCGTTTTATGAAGGATCCGTGTGATGTCACGGGGCCCACACGGGTAATCCGGGATGAGCTTTTCCGTTTTCAAGACCCTTAACTGAACCACACCTGCCGAAAATCCCTTCGCCGCATAAAGGTGACATCGTCCCAGGTGTGCACAGGTTTCAGGGAGTCAGGACATGGGCATCTCTGGGGCTCCGTTATTCTACCTATCGCCGTCCCTTCCTCTGTGAGAAGAATCTGTAGTCGACCTGTTTTCTGAGACGCTGTGTCCCCAAACTCCCCTGCATTCCTAGAATCCTCTGACCAAAGAAAAATAAAAACTAGTTCTAGAAAAACGAAGTCCAGTCCTGAAGGACGGGACCCCCAGACTCTAATTGCAGGTGCAAATTGGGAACCAGCTGGGATTTGAGAGTGAGAAAGAACTTGGGTTCAAATCCTCCTGCTGCCACTGACCAGCTGGGGGCCTCTCTGAAACCTCAGTCTTATCATCTCTAAAATCCTTTACTTTATGAGATTTCGCTGTAATATCTAGCCCATGGCTGGCGCCCCAGGCATGATCAATGTGACGTTTTGCCCCATTTTTGTTGTTGTTGTTTTTTTTTTAGTTGTTTACCTGAGAGAGTAAAACTATGTAAACTACATCAAGAAGAAATAGAGGTTTTATAGTTAATCTAGTTTAATCTGATTTGTACAAACAGAATATCATATACCTTAAAATCCAAATGGGATATTTTACCCAGAGTTATCCATTTTCTATGTAAATATATCCATTCTCAACGGAGCTTAGGTAAGCAGCCCCTCTCCTAAGCCCTGCGTTCTCCAGGTGCTTCCGCAATAACGTTAGTTAAATAATCATCTAATATTTACCTGCGTCAGGTGGGGAAGAAAAGCTATTCTTCCTGCGCTTTGGATGGGGAATGCAATGGACTGTTGAAGTATAAGGGGATCCATACAACTATTTTAAAAAGAAACAGAAATGCTATTTCTCGTTCTTTGGCAGTGAGCAGCTCATCTAGGAATACGGAATTGACCGGTGTGAATCACGCCTCACTCACTGTGCTCTACAGAATGTGGAAACCAGAGGCATGATGTTACCTCACAGCACTAAACCTCTGCTCAAGGCAGGTCAGCTCTAATTATGAAAGGAAATAGATGTTGGCAGGTGCAATCTCTCACAACTTCCACATCTGCCAATTTCTACATCCTCCGTGTGCTAGAGCAGGGGAGACCCTTGGGGGAGAGTTGGCTGCCAGGTTTCTCTCTCTCTCTCTCTCTTTTTTTTTTTTTTTGAGACAGAGTCTCACTCTGTAGCCCAGGCTAGAGTGCCGTGGCGTCAGCCTAGCTCACAGCAACCTCCAACTCCTGGGCTCAAGCGATCCTCCTGCCTCAGCCTCCCGAGTAGCTGGGACTACAGGCATGCGCCACCATGCCCGGCTCATTTTTTTCTATTTTTAGTTGTTTGGCTAATTTTGTCTTTCTATTTATAGTGGAGACAGGGTCTCGCTCTTGCTCAGGCTGGTCTTGAACTCCTGAGCTCAAGCAATCCTCCCGCCTCGGACTCCCAGAGTGCTAGGATCACAGGCGTGAGTGAGCCACCGTGCCCAGCCCGGCTGCTGGGTTTCTCAATCACCTTTTGGAATCAGGATCCAGTCAGGTGGTAGACATTGAGAAGCATCGTATGAAGGTCAATGTCCAGTGATGTCATCCTGCACCAGGCTGACCTGGCAGCAAAGAGCAACACTCCTGGGTTGTACCAAGGCCCCTGGAGTTGCTCAGCTGTATTAAAGTATTAGGAGGAAGAATGAAAACCGAAATGGATTGCATCCATTGCAGGTGGGTTACTAGAAGTGCGTTCACTGGGAGAGGTAAATTCAACATAGATGACAAGGTAAGGTGACAGCCACTGCCTTCTTCCAAGCAGATTAACGTGCAGGTACTGAGCACAGGATATTACTGCATACGCCCTTAGATCACACTTCTAACCTGAAACAGTAACTGCTAAGCTTCAAACTGCACCTGAGTCTTGGAGATCGTCCCTCAGAGAGATACCTTAACCTCGGGACGGGTAGCTAAATGGGAATTGATCTGTCATCTCCTAAAACTTGCTAGAACTCAGATGTCACAAATTGACAATCAGGTAACATATATTCTGAATTCGATGATGTGTTTAAACTGACTAGAGACGTGTCTAGTTACCGGGTTTCCCCGAAAATAAGACCTACCCATAAAACAAGCCCTAGCAGGATGTCTAAGCATGTGCATGATAGAAGCCCTACCCCGAAAATAAGCCCTAGTGATGGGCGTGGCTATGAAAATAAGCCCTAGTGCTGGGCGTGGCTACAAAAATAAACCCTAGTGATGGGCGTGGCTATGAAAAAAGCCCTGGTGATGGGCGTGGCTATGAAAATAAACCCTAGTGATGGGCGTGGCTATGAAAAAAGCCCTGGTGATGGGCGTGGCTATGAAAATAAGCCCTAGTGCTGGGCGTGGCTACAAAAATAAACCCTAGTGATGGGCGTGGCTATGAAAAAAGCCCTGGTGATGGGCGTGGCTATGAAAATAAGCCCTAGTGGTGGGCGTGGCTATGAAAAAAGCCCTGGTGATGGGCGTGGCTATGAAAACAAGCCCTAGTGATGGGCGTGACTATGAAAATAAGCCCTAGTGATGGGCGTGGCTATGAAAATAAGCCCTAGTGATGGGCGTGGCTATGAAAACAAGCCCTAGTGATGGGCGTGGCTATGAAAATAAGCCCTAGTAATGGGCGTGGCTATGAAAATAAGCCCTAGTGACAGGCGTGGCTGCGCAGCGCATCTGCACAACCCGTGCATGTTGTCGCGGAGCGGGAAAGAACACGAGCAGCCCTCCTCATCTGCCCCGTGACAGCTCTAGTGCTCGACACGAGAGATTGGGGCCCATGGCTGTAAAGGAAATAGAGTCACAAGAAATTCAGGATGGAATTTGGGGTTTGGAGAGTGATGATGATGTTCCAGAAGAAGACGACTTCACTCTATTTGAATCGATGTAGATCGTTGTACTGTACTTAAAAAAAATAACACATCCCCTGAAAATAAGCCCTAGGGTGTCTTCTTGAGGAAAAATAAATATAAGACCCTGTCTTATTTTCCGGGAAACACGGTAGTTCTGTGTGAGGCCAAAGTTGCCGCAGCCCTTTAAGATATGACACTGGAATCACAATCGCAAATAAGACATGGCCCTCGCCGTGGAAGGTCGCTTGTATTAAAATCGTGTCTGCCTTGTGACGCTGTGGCCAAATCTGTCATCAGCTAACACTGGCCAAAATTCATTTTTAGCTGCACCGTTTCGAGGTCGTGAAATTTAACCTGGCCTGCGAGACTATGACCACCAATTTTCAACTCTCTCACTCTGGTGTTTCCCCTTCACCTTCTTGCTGCCTCGTTCCATAGAGGCTGGAGGGTTTTGTTCCTTGATCAATCTCGTGCTTTGGTAGAGTGACAATGTCTTACCCAGGCATTATTTTTCAGCTCCGCGCCCTTCAAGGTACCATCTGTCTTACAGACAAAAGAGATGTTTCCAGGATGACAGGTAGCACTTTAGTGTTCATTTCGAAGGGTGGATTTGTTCATCCATTTAATAAATATCAGTTGAGTGCTTGCTGCACATCACGTGTTGTCTTAGGGGCTGGGGCTACTGCGATCGTGTTGAGGAAATCTTTAGTAACGATAAATGATAAACAAGTAGATAAAAACACGTGACTTCAGAGAGCAAATGGGGTGCTAAAGAAAGGACTTAGGGCACGCTATCAGACAAGGCAATCACCGAGTGTCTTTCTAAGAGGGGCATTTGTACAGGTGTCCGAGAAGATTTGGGGGAAGACTAATCCAGACAGACGGAACAGCAAATGCAAGCTACCACGGGCAGGAACAAGCTTGGTTGTTTAGAAAAACAGGAAGAGTCCTATACTGAAGGAGCCAGGGTGGTCGGGGGCAAGATTTTGGGGAGCAAACTCAGCCCCTATTAGGAGCTGGGATTTCATTCTCCGAGGGACGGGAAACCTTCACAGAGCTTTAGTAGGAGAAGTGCGTGGCCCGGTTTAACTTTTTTAAAGAATACATTTTGGCTAATCTGTAGCGACTAGATTTATAACTTTTTTTTTGAGACAGAGACTCACTCTTGCTGCCCCGGGCTTAGAGTGCTGAGACATCAGCCTCGCTCACAGCAACCTCCAACTCCTGGGCTCAAGCGATCCTCCTGCCTCAGCCTCCTCCCAAGTAGCTGGGCCTACAGGCATGCACCACCATGCCTGGCTAATTCTTTTTTCTATATATTTTTAGTTAGCCAATTCATTTCTTTCTATTTTTAGTAGAAACGGGGTCTCGTTCCTGCTCAGGCTGGTCTTGAACTCCTGAGCTCAAACGATCCTCCCGCCTCGGCCTCCCAGAGTGCTAGGATGACAGGCGTGAGCCACCGCCCCTGGCCTTAGATCTATAACTTTTTGTCTAAACTATGCTAGCTTGAGAGAATTGATGAGATGATTAGATAGTTCTGGGTTCAAATCCCAGCCCTACCATGGATGGAATAGCTCGGTTTGGGCGAATTATCTAATTTCTAGCTTCGAAACTTAGAACGGCAAACTCGGCATAATAAAACTTGCCTCCTCAAATGAGACCATGTACGTGTGTGACCCATAGTAAAGCCACAATATGTGGCCAGGGTTATTTATTCACGGGTTCATCTATTCCTTTATTTGTTTGTCTAGTCACCAAACACATATTCAACCACTGGTGCTCTTGCCCCTTCAAAGTTGAGCGTGAAAAACGTTTTCTCAGCTACGTGTTATTCTTCATAATCTTTACAGCATTCAGTCTCCTGTTATCTCTTCCTTACCCCCAAACATCTTAATGTGAGGAGGTTCCCAATTCGTCCTCTTTCAGCTACTTTTGTGCCTAACCCTCCTGAGAGCCTAGAGTGAGCACGCAGAGCGCGCACGCCCCTTTCCTGGGTAAAGACTAATGACCTTCCCTCCCCACAGTGTGCAAAAGATAATAAGTTTTTGTGATGCTAAGTTAGTCTTTCAACCTTTAAGATACCAGAAATGTTGGCCATATATTAAAGCAATTAAGAGATTCAAAGCAATAATCATAAGTCAGCGATAATTATATAGCGTCATCCTATTGCAATAGGAGAATGCTTCACAGTCTACCAAAATAACCACGGTTTTAGACTTTTTCTTCACTGTCCTTCAACCTGCTACAAACTATTTTAGAAAAGTTTACTTCCCTGACTAAGCTCTCTAATATATCCACAAGGCAAAGTTCTGGAATATTCCACAAAACCCAGGCTTTTTCCTTGATGGCGACTTGATATCATGATTAGCCTCTTCTGGCTGTCAGCAGGTTCTCTCTGCTCTACAGGGTTTGGTAAACTCATTCCGCACAACCTCTTATCTGACAGAAATCATTATAATAATATGTCCCCTTGGCTGTAACAAAAATTGATCATACGCACGGCCAAACCTTACACTCAAACGTGAAGGATTCATGGCACGCCAGTAATATTGTGACGTCCCTTTTGAGAACCACTAAAAGAAGGAGTGTCACTAGGACTCCTGATTTTTACTACAAGCAGGAATAACTGCTCCTGGGATAGTACCACGTAGACGGTGGTATTGTCACCCCGTAAAACTTCCAGCCTAGCCTCTGATCAAAATTTTGCAAAGTCAAAAACCACTCTGGTATTTCCTGAGAGCTGTCACGTGCTAAGTCATTGCGTCCAGGCGGGTTTGTGACTTACAAGAAGATTCCCTGGCATGATACGTCTTACAGATTCAAGCGAGTGAACACATGCTAAAGTTCCAAAGGCCGTTTAGAGCATGGAAAAATATAATCAAGTCTGAAATCGAGAGACCCTACGAACAGTGCTCTGTTCTTCCTGTGAGATCCCTGACAGTATGGTCAGTAAAGGTTCCCCGAAGTGCCCACGACACCAACGTGTAAAATGACAATGCAGCGTGGAAATGGTCACCTTCTGGTATTCAGCAGCTACATGGAACTGAGACCTTGCATTTTGATACCCACTTTAGCTCTTGCAAGACAATGCTCGACGCTGGACTTGGAAACTCATCCACTGTAGTCGCCAGACCTTGCACCAGCCGACGACCACTTCTTCCCGGCTTTGGACCACTTTCTGCAAGGAAAAATACCCAATTCTCAACACGCTGTACAAAACGCCCTTAGCAATTTCATCACCACTCGCTCTCTCTGGCTTTTTTGCTGCTGGCACAAACAAGCTACCGTGAAGATGACAAAACTGTGTCAATAGTTTAGGCGCATACTTTGACTAATTGTACTGCTTCCTGGACTGCACTTTTGCTTCGGAATCAGACATCTCATATCTAACGACCTAATACTTTCTGAGAGTTGTTCTAACATGTTTTTTTTTTTTGGGGACAGAGTCTCGCTCTGTTGCCCAGGCTAGAGTGAGTGCCGTGGCGTCAGCCTCGCTCACAGCAACCTCAGACTCCTGGGCTCAAGCGATCCTCCTGCCTCAGCCTCCTGAGTAGCTGGGATGACAGGGAGGTTGCTGTGAGCCAGGGTGACGCCACGGCACTCTAGTCTGGGCAACAGAGTGAGACTCTGTCTCCAAAACATAAATAAAATAAAATAAAATAAAATAAAATATCTGGCCAGACTAGCCCTGAGGAAACACAAGTCCTTGTCTGCCATTCCCTCTGTCCTCACAGCCATCTTTCTCTCCTCTCTTTTCCAGCTCATTCCCAGGGACCTGGCACCATATATAAATGGTGAATATTGGAGCCAGCGTTTATTAAGTCTGGCCTTTGTCCCAGCCTCCCCGCCGGCCTGCCTTCTAGATGGATGGACCGGAGCAGAGATAAGCAGGCAATGTTCTTTCTTCATATCACACGCCTAAAGGGAATTTTTTTTTTTTTTTTGTCTTTTGAGAGCATTAAGCTCTACCTCGAGCTCAAAGCAGCTCTCGATGAGAGAAATCATTCCTGGGAAACATGGGCAAGTCTACCGAACTTCAAAGCCAAACTGAACCACGGCTCGTTTCCCCCGCAGCTCTCTCCAGAACGGGAAAGCAGCAAGTGAAGGACTGGCACGGAGGCCAAGGGATGGGGGGAGAGTCAGCACCCACGCTGGCATTTAGATGACATGGACAGGCCGATATCAAACCATTGTTTCCAGAAAATTCCAACCTAAGGTGAACACTCTGCAGTGGGGGCAACTTGTCACACTTTACTTTTATTTATTTATTTATTGGAGACAGAATCTCACTCTGTCGCCCGGGCTAGAGTGAGTGCCGTGGCGTCAGCCTCACTCACAGCAACCTCCAACTCCTGGGCTCAAGCGATCCTCCTGCCTCAGCCTCCCGAGTAGCTGGGGCTACAGGCATGCGCCACCACGCCCGGCTAATTTTTTCTGTATATTTTTAGTCGCGCAGCTAACTTCTTTCTATTTTTAGTAGAGACAGGTTCTTACCCTAGCTAAGGCTGGTCTCCAACTCCTGACCCGGAGCGATCCTCCCACCTCGGCCTCCCACAGTGCTAGGATTACAGGCGTGAGCCACCACGCCCGGCTGACTTTTCATACTTTGAACTACTCGTCATTCTCCTACGGAATCCGTGAGTTCCAGACTGCTGTCTGGAAATCGGAAGTGTCAAAGATAACGAATAAAGTTATCTTATGAGGGGAGCCTGAGTCAAAGCTGGCTCTTTTTTTCTCCTGGTTAGTGTATCTTGCAGGCGTGTTATGGATGGATCGCTGGCTCCTACATGCAGCTGATTATTTGGCTGGTTATGTAGCAGCTGCTATTTTGAACTCCCTCTGAGGTTCTGGCTTTTCATCGGGAAATTTAATAGCTCATTACATGGCATGCCCTCTCACTCTTTTTCCCAGTCCCACTCTCTGCAGTTTTCATGTGTGCTGAGGAATTTGGAGATGTACCCTTGTTTGAACAAACAATGCTAAAGAGCCATCTCAGCTCAGAGCACAGGAAAGTTGTGTGTTTTTGTTTTTTTAATGTCACCTGAGTTCGTAATAGGAATATGAACTATTATTGAAACAGAACTGTATAGTTTCTGAACCTCCTTCACATGCCTGATCTCATTTAATCTGCACGAGGTAGAAACGTATCCATTCGTTACAAAACAGCCTTTTACTTCCTACCAAGCACCAGGCGTTGTGTTTGATGGTGGGTCTGCTATTCTAGGTAAGTGTCATTTTCAGATGAGGAACTTGGGTTTCAGCAATAGCAAGTGACTTGGCCAAGGTCACAGGTGTGAGCAGAAATGCCGGTTTCTCTGATTCCAGATCCCATGTTCATTCCCACAAAATGAACCTATAGCTGAATCAGTAATAAAAAGTGTCCGGCCAGGCGCGGTGGCTATGCCTGTCATCCTAGCACTCTGGGAGACCAAGGCAGGAGGATTGCTTGAACTCAGGAGTTCAAGACCAGCCTGAGCAAGAGCGAGACCCCGTCTCTACTATAAATAGAAAGAAAATTAGCCAAACAACTAAAAATAGAAAAAACTAGCCGGGCATGGTGGTGCGTGTCTGTAGTCCCAGCTACTCAGGAGGCTGAGGCAGGAGGATCGCTTGAGCCCAGGAGTCTGAGGTTGCTGTGAGCTAGGCTGACGCCACGGCACTCTAGCCTGGGCAACAGAGGGAGACTCTGTCTCAAAAAAAAAAAAAAAAAAAAAGAAGTGTTCTATCAAAGTAAAGCCCAGGACCTGATGGCTTCCTTGCTGAATTCTACCAAACATTTAAAGAAGAACCAATACCAATTATTCTCAAACTCCTCAAAAAAAGAAAAAAAAAACTGAAGAGTAAGGAATACTTCCCAATTTATTTTACAAGGAGAGCATTACCCTGATACCAAAATGAGACAAAACATGACAAAATATGAAACTACACCCCAATATCCCTGAAGAACACAGATACAAAAATCCTCCACAAAATACTATTAACAGCAAACTGAATCCAGCAGCACATTAAAAACATCACTCGCCATGGTCAAGATTCACTATAGGAATGCAAAGACGGTTCAACACATGCAAATCAATAAATGTGATAGATCACACTAACAGAATAAAAGACAAAATAGGATTATTTCAAGAAATGCAGAAAGAGGATTTGATAAAATTCAATATCCCTTCATCATAAAAGCTCTTAACAAGTTAGGTATAGAAGGGAGGTACCTCAACACAATAAAAGCCATCTATGACACTACCACAGCTGACAACATACCAAATGGAGAGAAGTTGAAAGCCTGTCCTCTAAGATCTGGAACAAGACAAAGATACTCATGTTCACCACTTTCATTGAATGTAGTATTGCAAGTCCTAGAAAGAGTAATTAATCAGAAATAGAAGGCATCAAAATTGAAAGAAGGAAGTGAAATTGTCCCTGTTTGCAGATGACATGATCTTATATATAGAAAACCTTAAGGATTCCACCAAATAACTGTTGGAATTAAAAAACACATAGAGTAAAGTTGAAGGGTACAAAATCAACATACAAAAATCAGAAGTGTTTCCATGTACTAATAGTGAACCACTAAAGAAAGAAAGGAAGAAACCAATCCCATTTTCAATAGCCACAAAAAATAAAATACTTACAAATAAATTTAACCAAGGAGGTAAAATATCTCTACAGTGATAACTATAAAAAAATTAGTGAAGACATTGAAAAGACACAAATGGAAAGATATTCTGTGTTTATGGATTGCATGCACTACCACTGTTAAAACGTCATACTATCCAACATGATGTACAGATTTAATGCCACCCATATCAAATGACATTCTTCGAATAAATAGGAAAACAATCCTAAAATTCATGTGGAACCACAAAAGACCCTGAATAGCCAAAACAATCTTGAGCAAAAAGAACAGAGCTGCAGGCATCAAACTATACTACAAAGCTAGAATAGTATGGCTCGGTCTTGCCCATCATGGCCCTGGCGTAAAAACAGACCCGCAGGCCAAAGGAACAGAATAGAGAACCCAGAAATAAATTCACATATTTAGAGCTGACTGGAATTTGACGAAGCTGCCAAGAACACGCCATTGGAAAAGGACAAATAAAGCGTGCTGGGGAAACTGGATATCCACCTGCAGAAGAATGAAATCAGTCCCAGGAAGCAGGGCTCCGGGAAGCAGGGATGGAGGACTCCCCACCCGGCGCTGGGAGCACGTCAGAGAGGATCATTTCCAGAGATGCAGCCAGAGCACACGCACACCCAGCTTGAGACTCCCTGCATGGTTGTTTTTTTTTACATGTGCATGACAGGAGAGCGGCACTTCCTTGTGACAACATGGATGGATCTGGAGGACGTCGTGTTAAGTGAAACGAGGCAGGCACAGAAGGACAAATACTTCATGGTCTCTCGCACACGTGGAATCTAAAAGAGTTGATCTCGTAGGAGCAGAGAGCAGAGTGGTGGTTACCAGAGGCCGAGGTGGTCGGGGGAAGGGAGTTTGAGACACGTTGATCCGCATTTTTAGCTACATAGGACGAACATGTTCAAGAGATCCACCGTATAGCACGGCGACTATAGTGAAGGGTGATTTATTGTATTTTTGAAAAGCTATATGCTTTATTTTTGAAAAAGTGGACGTTAAACGTTCTCACCACAAAAATAACTAAGTAATGCATTGGTTAATTAGCTAGTTTTAGCCATTCCGCCATGACATATACGTCAACAAATCCTATTGTACCTGATCAATACATACAATTTTATGTCAATCAAAAAATAAATCTGAACAAAACTGAAGTCCGCATTTCACCATTTTAGGTTAGAGTTATCGTCACATGGGTGCTTCTTCTGCCTTTAATTGGGGCTGTCACATTTAACTGCATTGAATGCCATTTACGAGAAATGCTAAAACACAGCAGTAAGTCACTATGAGCAAATATCCTACCACAATATGTAAACTCCTCGACATCTTCTTATCATACTAAAAAGTGAGAATTAAATTATAATATAATGGGAAGCCAGCAGTCTGAAGTCGTTCCAAATGTGGTGAATCTTCACCAGTGCATAAAATTTCTCAGCGGCTGTAAAAAAAAACATCAGTGCAGCTTGAGCCTTGAAGCTTTCTCCCAATAACCAAAAAAGGGGCCCAAGACCAGCAAGCAGAGCTAAGCATTTCATCCTTGAAGCAGCTTATTGCATTAATAAGACAAGTCAATTAGTGTAACGCTCTGTTGCTTCAGGATAAAACATGAAAATGGGAAAATGTGGATCTGTTTACCATATTGGGAAGAAGCAACCAGGAAGACTGTGAACAAAACATCCTCTCTTCTCTAAGTATTGAAGAAGAACCGGAGATGGCTTATTTCTTCTCTCCCTCACCTCTTCCCTTTCAACGTATATTTATTGAGAAACTGATAACTGCCTGGTAGGTATTTTTCTAGATGCCCTGAGATTTGTTTCATTCAGTTCACCTGTTTATTGTCCGAAAATTTTTCAATCATTTTTTTTTAACATTTAAACATTGGGGAATCTCACACACGAAAATTAGAAGAGACGGTGATCCTGAACATCACCACGTGGTGACTGTTATATTCATCTGAGTGACAAGGTCTCATTACCCTGGAGAACAGGTCCTTTCTGCTTAGCTACAGTGTTACCACTTCCAAACATCTCATGCACACCTGTGTTTCTCAGTTTGCTGAAATAATTCTTCCTTTGAGCTGTAGCCCTCTCCCTGAGCCACTGGTTTAGAAAAACGTTCTGAAACCTGCATCTTCCTTCTTGTGCCTGCAACCAAGTGCCTAATTTTCAGGTGAAAGCAAGCTGTTCCGTCACTGTGAATAGCAAAGGCCTGTAAGCTACGGCTCACACACCAAAACTGGCCTGTGGCTTGCTTCGGGAAATAACATGGCCCATAAATCGTGTCGGAACGCAACCCTGTCCATTTGTTTACGTATCATCTACACTTTCCCAGGAGAGTTCAGTAGTCACCTGCAAAGTCTATAATTATTGCTATCTGGTCCTTTACAGAAAACATTTGCTAACCGATGATCCCGATGTTTGGCGTAAGATATTTGCACATTTAGACACACGATGTCCACTTACTTTCTCGTAGCCTATCGAGCCACCTAGAGGTTCCGGGCTATCCACTAGGAGAGAGCAGCTTCAGTAGGAGGGAACTCATGGGGTAGGATGTTCTTGGTATCTGTTATTCTTTTGCTGAAATACCTTTGCCTTCATGTTAATTTGAATCATGGTATTATTATTATTATTTTTTAGCTAATTGTTTCTTTAAAGAGTCAATCAGAGAAACATTTATTTCGTCTTATTGTGTGAATGTATTTAACCTTGCTTGGAGAACAAAATCATTGCTTGACTTTTCAGCCAATTCCCACTTACTCCCAGCCCCACGGAACCCGACGGTGTAATGGGAATTTCACTGGAGGAAAACAGCTCAATGGTTGCAGACAACTGGGCAATTTTAAACATTACAATTGCAGCTAATCGACTTGAAATATGCTTAAGATATTATGCTCATTTCGTGCCTCCAGCCAGCAGGCAAAAGATTCACTTTATTGGGTTAGAGCGCAGCATTTCACAGTGGTAAGATAACTATCAAAGGGCTTAATCCTCTCCGAGGAAAAGAGAATCTGTCTAGGAAAAAAAAATGTCATTCTAAAACTCTTCTCTTTTACTCCACCTTCTCTCCTTACCTCCGCTCCATCAACTAGAGCTTGTTAAAATAAGATTTTCTCTCTATAAAGTGTTTTCTCAGCGACACCTTCTCAAGCTCGCTTCATCCTGGAAAATGGACTTTTTTAAAAAAAAAAAAAACAAAAAAACTTTATGTACTGTGGTCCTTATCGAGAGAAAACATAACCTACTATATAATTCACCAGGCTATCCCATACCCTGAAAATGTTCTACACGATGGGGTGTCGGTGTTCCTGCAATGCCACCTTTGTTTTGCCAAATACTTAGAAAGTGCTCAAGATGATTCTCCATAATAAGAATAATCAGGGAATAATATCAGGAAGGAGGGAAATGCGGCTTCGCTTCATTAAGATGCAGTGTTAAGAGCCCTGAGGTCAGAAGACCTGATGTCTCATCTGAACTTTGTCATCAAAGAGCCCTGGTGTCCCTGGCTGAGTGGGCTCGCTTATTATGGGCTGTGCGTGCTCTTCCCTACAGCATGGACCAGACCATCCACTGTCTGAGAGCCGAACACCGATTTTGTGACTTTGGAGGAAACCAGATGAGATGAAGGAGCCTTGGCATGCTGTAAATGCGTCTACCAAGGGAGGGAGTTTTTAATCTGCTGCTCAGAAGGGCCTCGGAATTCCCACTGGAATTCTTTCGGCAGTTTGCTTTTGAAAGTCCCCAGCAAGACCTTGGTATGTTTCAGCCGGCTGAAGATGCAGAGATTTGAGCATCAGCAGGGACAGTATGTGCAAAGGAGAGGAACACGTCAAATATGTTTACTTCCATAAAGTCAGAATGGCACTGAAAAATTCTTTGAAGGTTGCTGGGGCAACACCTCAATGTTTTGAAAGCTGATAAACCAAGGGAATCAAGCATTTATTATGCCTTCTTATAGAATTTGTACCTCTGGACAACGACCTGGGAAAACTTCTCTTTAGAGAAGTATCTAGCTAGTTAACAAAGTTATAGAAAATTCCAGAGACAGAGAAACATTTTAAACAACACCACAGAGATGGAAATCTACAAAATGCAGACTTTGGGAAAACCGTACAGAGTAGAGAAAACTCACTTCTTAAAATTTTTTTTCCCAAAGAAAACAAAAGACAGAGGAGAAATGTATTAATTTAAATAGACTCAAGAGACATATCAATCAATTACAATGCATGGAACTTATTTGGATCCTGACTCAAGCAATTTGCTGAAAAATTGTAAGACAATCAGAACATTGCCAATACCACTGACTTGATGGTTGATGATATTAACGACTTATTTTTAATTGTTTATTTGTTTCGATAGTTATACTGTGCTGGCTTATGTTTATAAAAAGATGCCTTATTTTTTTTTTAATAGATCTAGTCTGATGTATTTATAGCTATTATTTGCTTTAAAATAATCTGGGGTATACTAGTACTTGTTGAAGCTGGGTGATGAACATACAAGAGTTTGTTAAACAATTGTCTTAATTTTTTTTTATGTTTGAAATATTCCAGAATTAAACGTTTAAAACATAAAAAAGAAGAAGAAGAGCTCCAGCATGGAATAAGCAATGCACCTAGGAATCCTCTCTCATGCTCAGGGGTTCTGGCGTTAGAGCTGATGGTACTAACAGCAGACAGGGCCTAGTAAAAGCCGAAATGAGTCACTTTTCTACCAAAAGCTTAAATTAGGCTGTGATCAGTCAACTCTGAAATCCAAAGAGCTTTAAAGTCCCCTCAGGAAAATTCATATGTCACACACACACACTTCAAATGTCACTGAAATCTGTTAAAAAATCTTCCAAGTTATAAAAACCAACCTAATGACCACCATTTTCTTGCAAATTGAAAGACTGTCCCCAAAATAGACTTTTAGCCTCTCTTTAATAGTGTGCTCGATCTGACCCAAATCTGTTATTCTTTTTAGATAAAAATCTTAAACAAATGTGGAAAGCTGAACGGTCAAGTGGAAAACGAGAATTCACTTTGTTCAAAGAGATAATTAAAACTGCAGGTTCAGATTAACACATTCAATGAAAGGAGTTTTTATTTCCAGGTGTAGAATTCACAGTGCTTCTATCAGGAGGTCAAATGGAATTATCACCAAAAAAATTCAGGTCATGTCTCTAAATCCACTATGAGATTTGGAAATCTTCTATGGTGTTTAGAAAGATAGAAACACAATGATGTTTTTTAATAAAATACTTTCTTTTCCCTTCTCTTTGGGACTACCTGGTCAACGTTTAATTGTTTCAGCAAAATCCCATCCCACAAGTGGGCCTGGCTCCCAGGAGGCTACAGAAAGCATTCTTGCAGTGCTATCTGCAGGTGGCCAGCAGGTTGGGACATCACCTTTGTAAAAGAATGGGCTGCATTGCTCACCTCTTCTAAGGTACTCCGGGGCATATTTTATTTTGAAAAAGAACACCAATGAAAATGAATTACGCTGAGAATTTTAGACTCTTCTTGAAATATCTAATGCGTGTATGTGACCGAAACTCAGTTTAGGAATCGTTGACTTACATCCTGGTTTTAAGTAAGCCTTCACAGCATGTGGAAAGGGCCAATTAATGGGGGAAAAAAAACAAAAACAAAACCTGAAAAGGTTTTTTTTTTTTTGCAGGTTTTGGTGACGCCAGCAAACAGCCCATGATGCTTCTATACCTCTCCAAGCAGTCGGCTGCTTGGTTTGCACCGGAAGGCCTTGCCGTGCCTTAGCTGCTGTTTTACGTGAAAATCAATCAATCAATCAATCAATCTTTGAGAAACAAAAAAATCTTTTCAGTTGTTTTTTCCTCTACCTTGAAGCACCATTGCTTAATTAACTCTTCCTCCTTCTGAAACACACTATCAAACCTTAAAAGAGATGCTGTAAATGCTCAGAAATAGTGCACATCGCAATCATATTAGAAAAAAAAAAAATCCCAGAATCCTGCAAACATTTCATAGATCACTGCACGAAACAAATTCTGCACCTCTGCCTTAAAAGTTGGGATGGGATGGGACAGAGGGTCAGAGGAAGGGACCAAATGACACGGCTAGAATCGTCCTATGGTGGTCTCTAAGTAAAGGTAAGTATTGGCTATTTGTCAATTTGGAAATCTAGAGAGTCACATTGCCAAGTATTTATACATTTCAGTTATTATTATTTTTTTTTTGCATGTTGTTAAGGTTGTAGTCTCAACAAGCACAATACTTAAAATTTTGAGGGCCGTATGAAAATTTGCGTGGTGACTTCACACATGGTTGTCACAGTGGTTGTGGGGTACACTATGCTATGTGGTAGACAGGGAGAAATGCTGTATGTCCTGAAGTACACGATGTATTTCTGCTAAAAAGAATTGTTGTCTCACTGAATTATTAATGTCCCATTGAACATGCATGTAAGTGAAAAACCTGTTCACAATGATATAAGCCCAGAAATGAACTCAGTTTGCAAAAAGTAATTTCTAAAAATTGAGATATGATCATCATACCCTAAAATTCACTTTTTAAAAATGGTGTGTAATGGAGTGGTTTTCAGTATATTGGGGAACAATTGTACAACAATTACCACTATCTAATTCCAGAACATTTTTATCTCTCCAAACAATCAATTAGCGATCACTCCTCATCTCTCTTCCTTTCTAGTTTACTTTCTGTCTCTATGGATTTGCCTATTCTGGACATTTTGTGTCAATGGAATCATATAGAATGTGACCTTCTGTGCCTGGTTGCTTTCACTTAGCTTAAAGTTTTCAAGGTTCATCCACGTTGGAACAGGGATCAGTAGTTCATTCCTATTTATGGCTGAGTGATATTCCACTATATGAACATGCCATATTGTGTCTTATCTATTCTTCAATTGATAGATATCATATTGGCATAATTTTGATATATATTAAAATTACCCACGAGTGCAATTACCATGCAAATGGGGGAAAGATAGTATAATTTTGTTTGCAATTTTAGTAAGAATTAGTCATGATTTTAGGAAAATCACATATCGAGAGCAGCATGACTTGTGAATTTGAATCGTCAATAAACCAGCTTGTGTTTGTATTTGCAATATTATATTCTTGGCCTTATAGATACACAGCTACACCCATGTACACACACATTTTTACTCAGTCTGTCTTTTAAAATATAAAATATAGTGTGCCAACAGTATCTGGATAAATTTTACTTCTCTTGAATCTAAAACTTATTCATTACAAGCGTGTGCACACCTCTGTTTTATTATGTCTTCTGGCATTATGTGCCTGAGTGTTTACAAATTAAACATTTTTTTAAAACAGATTTTATTTCTCCTTTATATTGCATTTGAGCATGGTATTGATTTTTCTGAATTACATATATAGGGATGCTACACTATCTATGAATTTCATTTCGGGAGAGTAAGGCAGTGTCAGAAAATATTTGTTATCCAAAGGGAGTATTGGATCTTGTGGTGTTGACAGTCCCTGTTTTAGGGCAAGTCTGTGGTGAGATCACTTTGCAGAGAGCGTCCCTCTGACGAGGCCCGTACATTTCTGTAGTGGCGTTTGTGTGCACACAGGCACTGTTCAGCTCCTTAGGGCGTCCGGGACAGGTGATCCACGTATTGCTCTTGGACTCTGGGCAAACTGGCCACCATGACAAATTAACTAACCATAGCCTTTGCACCTTTGAGCTGGTGGTGACTATTCCCATTTAATAACTTACCCCAACCCAACATAAAAATAAAAAAACTTGCAACGAGGCAAAAGAATATCTGATGGTCTTCTTTTTTTTTTTTTTCCGAGACACGGTCTCACTCTGTTGCCCCGGCTAGAGTGCCGTGGTGTCAGCCTCACTCACAGCAACCTCCAACTCCTGGGCTCAAGCAATCCTGCTGCCTCAGCCTCCCGAGTAGGTGAGACTACAGGCATGCACCACCACGCCCAGCTAATTCTCTCTCTCTCTCTCTCTCTCTTTTTAGTTGTCCAGCTAATTTCTTTCCATTTCCAGTAGAAACAGGGTCTTGCTCTTGCTCAGGCTGGTCTCAAACTCCTGAGCTCAAATGATCCTCCCGCCTGGGCCTCCAAGAGTGCTGGGATTACAGGCGTGAGCCACCGTGCCCGGCCTGATGGTCTTCTTTTTAGACACGGCTGAAAACAGGGTTAAGATTGTATGTAGCATGTTAAAACTGGAATGCAAAATGGAGTTGAGAGATTTTAGTTTAGATGGATTTTCATTAATTGAATAACTCATAACTTAAATATGTTATTGCTTTTTATTTATTTGTTCATTTATTTATTTTTAGAGGCGGGGTCTTGCCCTATCACCCAGGCTGGAGTGCAGTAGCGTGATCTGCAGCCTTGAATTCCTGGGTTCAAGCGATCCTCCCACCTCAGCTTCCTAACTAGTTAGGACTACAGGTGTGCACCACAGCTCCTTGCTAAATTTTAAAATTTTTTTTGTAGAGATATGTTCATGTTCTTGTGTTGTTACCCAGGCCTGGTCTCAAACTCCTGGGCTCAAGAGATCCTCCCTCTTCGGCCTCCCAGAGTGCTGGGATCACTGTGGGAAGCCACCGTATCCAGCCCTACTTTTAAAAATCTAGTATGCAATTTGACAATGTCTATAATCTAATAAGACATTGTGAAGGTAGTAGACACATCTCTGGCTAAAACATTTAGTCATTTGCTTAGTTTTACATTTTTGAACTAGTTCATGCCTTCAACCATTTTATAATTTTGGCCGATTTATTTCTGACCTGTCTGTTTTGTGTCTGCTACCCAGTCATCAAATTTTCATTTTGTCTGGTTGTCCTTGCAGTCATAGTTATATCTGAACCCCTCTGAAGTCTTTTTACCAGTCTCCGTGACAAACGGCCATTGGTTCATTATAAAATTCCTATGACTCCAAGTTATTCCCATTATCACCCCATTATTGATGTAACTGATCAATTAGAGATAAAGTCGTCTTGTCTCAGGTCTGTTTCGCTCACTTTCAAAAACCAGATACCACTGACATCGGTAGAAAAGGGATTTTTTTTTTTTTTTGCTGGTGAGCAAAGCTTTCGGGGCAGTTAAGGGACATCTGTATGTCTGCACCAAGCAACCTAGCTACAGGCAGTCTGAGCTTTTCTTCCGAATTTAAGAATTTGTTGTGTCCTAACAGTCTGGCAGTAGAGAGTACCTCCGATTTCATTTTCATTTTGTAGATAAACAGGCTTGGAGAATCGCAAAAGCTGAAAAGGGAAAGACTGCTCACACACGAATCCTTCTGCAGCGTTTCTAGCAATTCTTCTGATCATCACAACTGCCTTTGTCTGCCTAATTCACTTCGATTTGCTTCAACTGTGCAAAGGAGTCAATGGTCACTTCGACTGTCCGTCATCTACAAAAGTTGGTCTGTGTGCCATGCCAGTGCCCTCTTTTACCTGGTTGGCAATGAAATTTCGCACAAGACATGGGTCAGGGCAAAACCCAGGATTCTGCTAGAAATATTTCTTCTGGATATAACTAGTGCACTAATTAGAAATATTTCGAGTATGACCATTTCTTATGGTTATGAGCCCTTCTGTGGTCATTCAGCCTCCTGTGTCAGTTAGCTTTCTTTGCAACGGGTCAGATAGTAAGTATTTTAGGGTTTTAGACCCTTGAGTTCTTCTGTAGCCATTCAGCTGCTCTTGTAGTGCAAAAGCAGCTAGAGCCAGTGTATAAACAAATGGCTGTGTTAGGATAAAACTTTATTTGAATAAACAGGCAGTGGGTCAGATTCAGTTTAAGAGCCAGTTTGCCAATCCCTGGTCTAGATTCCCACTTTGCTAAATTTTTAGATATATTATGTCCATTTAAAAAAAAAAAAAAACTTTCAGACCAGTTAAACAATGAGGGCAATGGAAAAGGTGTCCAGCATGATTTTTTTTTTTCTTGGTGAATCTAAGTGAGCCGTCGGTATTACTGTTTCCCAAATTAGTCCCAAACATTCCCTTTGTGATATAGTCTAGTATCTGGCCCTGGGTTGACCTCAGGGTCACTGGTCTACGGTTTTCAGAAACGACTTCCTTTTTAACAAGTGCAACTACACCTAGCCAGTTTTAACTTCTGCCTCTGTTTTCAGATCCCTCAAAATTCCCTGGCACTGGTGTGGCGGTTTTTTTAGATCAGTTCCTCCCCTCCTTGGAAATCGGCTTGTGGGAGCCGGTTAGGGTCACCCCTTCCCAAATTCCACACTGGTGTCCCAAAATCAGCTACAGGAAGAAGGGTCACACCACAGAATCAATAATGGGTACCAATCAGGGCTTTCCCCAATCCCTCCCTCCCTGCACCCCTGGGTAGTTCGATCACCATGGAAACCAAGATGCTGCCTTCCAACTTTCCTCCCTTATCTTGGGTTCATTTCTCTCTTAACAAAATTCCTTCCAGGTGTTTTAGCCCGAAGACAATTTTTACTGACACAGACAACAGAAACAGCCCTGTGGCTTGAGAAAAATCTGAATTCTCCATCACCTCCGCGTTCGTTATTGGATCCGGGCAGTAGGTTTGTCCTGTCCTTGTCGTTCTTGCTGTGAATGTAGCTACAAAAAGGTTTTTAGGGTTGCCCTTAGCGTTTCTGGAAAGCCACAAGTCACGGGGAGAATGTAACCTTCCTAGCTATGTTCTTAGAGGTTTCTGCTATACACAGTTTTTCTTTACAGTTTGCCTTTGCTCAATCTTTTGCCTGTGTCTTTTGAAATTCCAAACTTGGTCTTTCAGCATACTATATTCCCCCGCTGTTAGCATCTGTAGCTGCCAGCATAGATCCCAACTCAGAAAACTGATTCGAGAAGTTTAAATGATTCTCTAAGTTAGGACTGGAAATCATTTTCTATTTTTTTTTTTTTTTTTTTGAGACAGAGTCTCAATCTGTTGGCCAGGCTAGAGTGCGGTGGCATCAGCCTAGCTCACAGCAACCTCCAACTCCTGGGCTCATGCGATCCTCCTGCCTCAGTCTCCCAAGTAGCTGGGACTACAGGCATGTGCCACCATGCCCGGCTAATTTTTTATATATATATATATACACACATATATATATATATATTTTTAGTTGGCCAATTAATTTCTATTTATAGTAGAGATGGGGTCTCGCCCTTGCTCAGGCTGGTTTTGAACTCCTGACCTTGAGCGATCCGCCTGCCTCGGCCTCCCAGAGTGCTGGGATTACAGGCGTGAGCCTCCTCGCCCGGCCTGAAAATCATCGTCTTTAACCCAATGCATATACTAGGCTGCCATGACTGCTTCACCATTTGATGGAAGAAGATGCGAGGATTATGTTGATAAGGGAAGCCCCCATCTGTTACTTGGGGCATCAGGCAGGGAGACCCCACCCCTCTTGGAAGACTCGAATCAGCATAGTACTGATCTGTTTCCTGGCCCATCAACTAGTCTGTTGCCTGGCATCAGCATAACACTAAACCTACTGCCTGGTACATCAACATGATACTAACCTATTACCTGACACTTCAAGGAACCTACTACACCTGGTACCCCACCCCTCGGACCACCCCAACTTAATAAAAATGGGGAAAATCGGGTAGATGGGGCTCAGAATTTGGTGGCGAGGCCCCTCTGAGCCCACCAAATAAATTTTGATTCTCCAACTCTCCCTTTGTGGCGCTAGGTTTGTCCTCGGGACTACCCGCTGTGACACCCGCTGTGACACTTGCTCTGACAGATCTGAAACTTTCTTTGTAGCAATGTAATTTGAACCACATTCACTGACTAGGAGGCTGGGTCTTCTTGGAGCAGAGGAGCCCGATGAAAGCAGAGCTTTCTCTGTGCCTCTCCTCTTCGAGACTCAGCATAGTTACGTGCTTGCTCTGTCGGGATGGCTTTGGGTGACGAGGCTGGCCTTGGGTGACGAGGTCCACTGGACAGCAACGGACAGATGGAGCTGAGACCTGAATCCGAGCCATCTGCTCCTCCACGAAAGAGACAGGATTATTCTGCGTTCTGTTCTCAGGGGCCCACAAGGTAGCTGTTCCCTGCGTGTGTGCCACAAAACACTACGAAAATTCCCTTCCCGATTCCCTCAGTTTCCCTTGTGTGCCCTTCAGTGCGCTTGCCCCTGGGAAGACCTTGAGACAAAGATGTCAATCCAAGGAGTTTACCTGAGAGAGGAAGCCAGGAACACTCACTGGGGTAAGGAAGTGAGGAAACAGGACGGGAAATGCAGGGAACCCAGGAAGGTGTGCGATGGTGAACAGGCCATGGCTTTGGCCATGGCAACCAGGCAGGACTCAGTGCTATGTGGGCTGTCTTGAAGGCTGGAAAAAAAAATACTGTACTGTAGGACAGCCACTGGCTGTACGTGGCTTTCTAAATTTAATGAAAAGCTTAAAATTAAAGTAAAAATGTGTTCCTACATCCCAGTTGCCACATTTTGATAGCCTCACCTGCGGACTGGCTACCATATTGGACAGCTTGCATGTAGAATATTTTCATAGGACAGGAAGTTCTGCTGGGCAGCCCTGCTGTTAAACAAAGCTCAGAGTTGCCCACCTGGGAGCAAGGAAGCTGGGGAATTTATTTATTTATTTTTTTCGAGACAGAGTCTCGCTTTGTTGCCCAGGCTAGAGTGAGTGCCGTGGCGTCAGCCTCGCCCACAGCAACCTCAGACTCCTGGGCTCAAGCGATCCTCCTGCCTCAGCCTCCCGAGTAGCTGGGACTACAGG
>VSMD01056593.1:0-57592 GCA_008750895.1 Mirza zaza
GGTTTTAGATCTATTTTGTTGGGGTCTAATTGTGGGTGTGGAAAGGACCTTTTTTTGAATAAGAATAGAAATATATTCATCTGCATTTAAAATTAATAGGGGATATAAAATATAAAAGAAATTATTGTAAAAATATTCAAATATTTAATGTCCAGTAAAAAGAGAGAAATAAAAAGGGGGGGAGAATAGAAAATAATAGCAGCTACTATATCGAGTGCTTATTCTGTGTTAGGCATTGTGCTTTACATGTCTTAACCCACTGACTCTGTACAACACCTTGTGGAATGGCTACTATTACTTCTATTTTATGATGGAAGGAACAAAGGCAGAGAGTGACTAAATAACTTGCCTAAGAATTTGAACCCAAACAGACTGGTAGTAGAGCTCGTACCACCAGATCTCACTACTTCATCACAGAATTGAAAGACAATAAAGACAAGAGTAGACTGTTTTTAGAGCCAAACTTAGATACAGAACTATGTGGGCAGGAGGGAAAAAGGCAAGAGATTTATGCAGTAACATCCCCATCTTGTGGTGTTTTAGTAGAGTTTTGAGTATATTCAGTTAAAATTTAATAACTCTAAAAGTTGCTCTAAACTAAGTAAATTAAGGCTTAAATAAAATTCAGATGAGGACTGGCAGTTTCCTACTCTTATAATAATGGTAACTTTATTATCACTGGCTTAATTCTTATAGCAACCTTTGGAGATAAATGCTGTTATTAACCTCATTTTACACATGAGGAAACAGGTTAAATGATAGGTCCAGAATCACATTGCAGGTAAATGACCAAGCTGGGGCTTGGACCCAGGGTCTGCATTCTTAACCAGCTATGGTTATTTTTAATATAGTATTTGTGAAAAATGCATACACATCACTAAAAATAAATGTAAATCTATTTTATGAAAACACTAAGGGGTGGTCGTAACCTCCACTTTTTTCTAGTCATAGTGTTAGCTATCACAAGGAATGGTTTTATTTGTAACCATTGCTTTGGTATAAGGCCATTTCTTGGTGATAGTTTGGCTTCTATGTTTAGATCAGTGTTTTTCAATGTGTGCCCTCCCATCCCTACCCCAAGGATTCTGGCATGTAAATGGTACATCATTTTAACATGTTACAGAATCAGTTCAAGAAAGTGGTGGTCCATAACTAATTTCACAGAGATTTGTGGAGAGTTTTCGAAAGATCAATGAGAGAATTTGATGACTCTGTAACACAAATGAAAGTTTTTGGAACTGAGAAAGTTTAGAGCAAAATTTATGTGGAGAATTGACCCTCAAATTTATTTTTTTATGTTTTGAGCACAGCTTTTAGATTTGTGAAAATAGTGATGAAGAGTAGATAAAGGTTAGATTTAGGGAAGATAATATTTTTTTGGTAAGAAAATATTTAAGTACTCTATGGAAATGGAACCTAATTTACATTAAATAAACTATGTTCTTCCATAATCCATTTTTATCCTTGTTAATGTAACAACATAAATTTTTAATCTTTATGTATGTACTATTCTGTATTGTTTCACTTCACATACATATATCCTTTTTTGGTAAGGGTGTACTGAATTTCAAGAACTATATAGTATTCCATCATCCTGTTTAACATGGTACACAGTCATCTTTTGTTGAATACTTTAGATTTAGATTTTTTAAAAAAATTAAACCAAGAAGCATTTGGAAATATGTAATGGGAGCTTGTACAAGATTAAGAGAATAGATTTTTTTAAAACTTTTTATTTTGAAAAAATGTTAAATTTATAAAAGCTTGAAAGAACTATACAAATAACTCATGGAATTTATTCGGCAGATTTACTAATTTTTAACATTTTTGCCACACTTTATTGTTCTGTCTACATTTTTTTCCGTGAACCGTTAGAGAGTTGGTTGCATTTATCATGCACCTTTAGTCTCTATTTCCTAAGAACAAAGATATTGGCTGTATAGATTTGATAGTTGAGTATCAGAGACTGAAGATATTGGAGGGGAAATGGGTGGGATGTAGGACATGCTTAGCTTTGGAGGGGGAAACAAAGCACATTTATTAACATAGAAGTAAGGGGAGGTATGAGAATATGGGTGTAGTTACAGTATACATTTTAGTGATGAAGATCCTCATGATAGGTGGATGTGATTTTCTTAGTAATGGGAGGGAAGTGAGGTCATATGAAGAGAGGGAAAAGGGAAGCTAGAAGCCTGAGGAACAAGGGAACTTAGACTTTGAGAGGATGACTTAGCAGAGTGAGGGGAAAAGATTAAGAGTACTGCCAAACAGTGGTCAAGGCCCAGTTGAGGTTTATTAGTATGGATTGATACTGGACATAATGTTTCTACATAGTTCTTCCATAAACTCCATTGTCCAGAAGTTGAGTGAGGTTATCTTTAAATTACCAAGGGTTAGGATCCTCCGGTTCTTACCTTTACAATTTTTGCATAAGAGAATGAAAGGTAATTGCATGCAACTTTTCTTTACTATTTTGTTTCATTACTGTTTTGTTTCATTTCAGTGATCTTTTTCTCTTCCTGCATAGTAATGAGAGCTACCCTTTTCATCTCCTTTACCTATCATTTTCTTCCTTCCTGCATTTTCACAGCATGCTATTTCTCTGAGATGTTCCAGCAAGCAGGCCAAGCGTCATATTGACTTCACAGAAGAACAGGCTGAGCTGACACCTGTAAGTTCTATAAACATGTCATGGGACTGCTTAAATATCAGTGAAGAGAAATGTATTCATAAGAACTCCAAAAGATGAAACTTTGTCATATAACCTCAATTTTTGAAATAAAAATTAAACCAACCAAAAAATAGGAAAGACAAATAATCAACTTTATGATATTGGGCCATTGATTATTAAAACTCATGGTAAGACTATATAGGTGGTAGCACATCTGATGTAGAGAATTTTTGTATTGGAACCTGAAACCTAAGGGCTTTTGTAAATTTCTTAAGATATTAACAGACTTCAGATAGAAGTCTTAAGATATTAACTATTCTTCAGAACAGGGGCATCAAGTGAAATGATTCTTCTATGCTGATGCTTAGCTGAAAACCTAGTTTGTTTCTTCAAAAAAATGTATTCTTTGGTCAATAGTTAACAAATCTGGATGCTTCAGAGTCTGCACTGTCCCATATGATAGCCACTAGCCACATATGACTATTAAGTACTTACAGTGTGGTTAATCCAATTGAGATGTGCTATAAGGATAAAATATACACTAGATTTGAAAGACTTAGGATGAAAAAAAAGAATGTAAAAAAAATTGTATTAATATTTTTGTATTACTAGTTAAAATATTTTGGCTATTTTGGTTAAAAGATGAATATTTTAATGTTTGCCTTTGCACTTTTTAAAATTAATGTAGCTATTAGAAATTTTAAATTACACTTGTGGCTTCTATTGTATTTCCATTGGACAGTCTGCTTCAGAGTCATCTATGAAGCATTAAAAAAAATAAACCTAAATCCCAAAACTCCACCCAGCTGAATTAGATTTCCTCTAATCTTTCTCCTCTCCTTCCTTCCCTCCCTCCTTTCCTGTCCTTTAAAAATACTGGAAATACCGGTAGTAACCTAATGAGTTGGTTTCACATCCTCCTAATAGGGTATATCCCGCAGAGTCAAAACCACTTCTCTCACCTCAGCTCTAGCCTCTCCTCCAACATTCCTAAGCATCAACTGCTATAATATTTGCATTGTCATCTATTTTTTCTGTCAAACAGTGGTTTTCAACCTTTTCAATCCCAATACCCCCTTTTTATAACAAATAATTTATAACACCATCTTTATTATCCCAAATGAAATCCATAGATAATAAACCTACTTACATACTTATTTTTATATGAATGTAATGCCCTAACACCTAATATGAAGTAGAAATAACCGGCCGGGCGCGGTGGCTCACGCCTGTAATCCTAGCTCTCTGGGAGGCCGAGGTAGGCGGATCATTTGAGCTCAGGAGTTCAAGACCAGCCTGAGCAAGAGCGAGACCCCGTCTCTACTATAAATAGAAAGAAATTAATTGGCCAACTAATATATATAGAAAAAATTAGCCGGGCATGGTGGCACATGCCTGTAGTCCCAGCTACTTGGGAGGCTGAGGCAGCAGGATTGCTTGAGCCCAGGAGTTTGAGGTTGCTGTGAGCTAGGCTGACGCCACGGCACTCACTCTAGCCTGGGCAATAAAGTGAGACTGTCTCAAAAAAAAAAAAAAGAAGAAGTAATAGAAATAACCAAAAAGTAATTTATAATAAAATACCTGTTTCAGTATGTAAATGCTTGGCCATGACCATTCAAAGACAAAATGAGATAGTCAAACTCTGTACCCACTTACTACCAAAACTTTGGATTTAAGGGAAGTGAGAAGGTCAGAGGTCTTTTTTTATTTTTTTTGGCAAAAAGTACAGGAAAAACACAGTGGCTCATGCCTATAATCCCAGCACTTGGAGTTAGGGGGAGGACTGCTTGAAACTAACCTGGGCAACATAGCAAGACCCCATCTCTACAAATAAAAAAAAATGTTAAAAAAGAAAAGCAGAAATATGAGCAGACCTCAGAATTAAAACATATTACAATAAATGGTAGCAGACATGACATACTTGTATATGGTAAGAGAAAAAGGGAAATAACCTTAACTGAAGTAGGGATAATATGCTAAGAAAATTTACAGTCAAAGTAGAGAAAATGGGAACATACAAAATTCTTGCAAGTAGGATGAGTTTGTTTATAATTTTAGTGACAGAATCATTCCCAGCGTTATAATGTGGGATGTGGTAGTGATAAAAATGATTTTGATATTTGATTTTTTACAATGTAGATTTCTCATTGTGCTATAAATATTTTAAGTAAGACAGTAATATGAAATATTTTTAAACCTTTATTAATGAAGATCTTTAAATTAATCTTTTATTAATGAAAATTATATTAAGTGAAATTCTTACATTTCATCTGTTTTCATTAATATTATTTAGTCCCTAATTCCATTAAAAGGAATTTCATATCTCTTCTGTCATTTACTTACTTGCATGTGACAGAGTGCACACTGATACTGCCAGTTGTGGTACTGGCAATGCTTGTTGCTTCAAGCTAGTTCCCCTTGGTGAAATGATTTTCCAGCATTATGAACAGTTTCTTATAACTTCTGAACAAAAGAAAGTGCAGATTTCGCTCAATTTATTTTATGGGGTAATAGCATTCCTAGAAAAATTTTTTAATATTAAAATTATACAAAATATTTTTATGTGGAAAATGGAGTAAGTTGGTTTCTAAGCTCAGATTATTATAAACAGAATTTCCCATCTATACGATTTTCCATATGAGAACATTAAAAAATGTTGTATGTGGGACTTTTTGTTGTTACTATGTGACATTGTTCCATGCTTGCAAGGCATCTAGCATTTCTGACTTCCCTCCCAATAAATACCTGTAACTCTCCCTCTGCTCTTCATTCCGACAGCTCAAAATGTCCTCAGCAGTTTCTGAAATTCCTCATTGAGGACAGCACCACTCTCTTTTGAGAACCAGTATTTGCTCTCTGTCTTTACCCCCTTAAACCCCACCAGCAGCCTCTTTCTCATCTTCCAGAACTATGAGGTTTTTCAGAGTTATTAATACTTTACTAAGCCCCTAATTTGGGGTTAGGTACTTACCTCCTGCTTGCTCACATACCACTTAGCGCACTGTATTATAGTTGCCAGTTGGTTCATATCTCCCTATTACAGGGAATAACATCCCTCTTGCATCCTTTTCCAGTAACCAGTTTCACCCCACCTCTGCCCCTTCTTTCTAAAGAGCAAGGGATTCTAGGAGCAATGTATGACTGATTTCAGTGGGAGAATATAAATAAAGAAGGCATTTATTGAAAGAAGGAGTTTGCTGCTTCTGGTTTCTAGATGTTCATTCTTTCTGCTACAAATACCTATAGTTTAGATAGAAGGAACCTGGAGATGTGGCCTCCCTCCTTGCTAGTGACTAAGGAGTAAAGTAGCTACATGACTATCCAAGTAGGACATAATTTATGATCATGTTTAGCTGTTATTTTGGGTCTTATTTTTTAAATATGGCATATTTGGGGTCACCAACTATAATTACCCCTTATTTTAAACTAATTAAATATTTTAATATTTCAAAATGGACAATTTCTGAGTTTTTAAGCAAATACAAATAAGTATCATTGCCTCTTACCGATCAGGTTATCAGTTTTTTAATGACTTGAAGTCTTGAGGGTGGTACAAGTTTGTGAATTGATTAAACCTCGTAAAGTTTTTTTTAGAGCTTAAATTTGAGTTTGATGTCTGAAATTACATTTGCTGAATCAGTTTGTTTTGATGGCCTGAGGCAGATTTTATTTTTTAAAATTTGAAATATTATCTGAATATAGATATCCTCATTTGGGGATCTTTTTCTGAAAATGTAATCTTTATGACTAAGATAAATAGCAGTAAGTTTTCAAGAAATTTCTTGACATACATGTTAACATGTTATATATGTTTTACATATTCATGTAACAATACTTTTTTTTCCTATTACATATAAATAGCCAAAAATGAATGGCAATAAGAGCAATGAAAGTTATAGTTGCTCTTTTTAATTGTGTTTTTCATCTTTTATCCTTCCTAATTTTCGCCCTGGTCTTAGGTAATGGTTAACCTCAATCTAAATTGAATTTTCAGAAATTTCTGCTTACCTAGTGTCTTTAAGGATGAGCCAACTGGTCTTTACTTTTAGGAGGACCATACCATCTAGGTAAATGAGGACCTAGGAATAATTTTCTCTGTTCTTGTAATTGTTTCATCTTGTTAGTGCTAATCTTAATGAATATGTCCAATGTTTTTTAAACCTTAGGTTTCTTAATTTTTTTTTTAAGGAGTGAGGGGGCAGATATGCTTGTAAAGTTCTTAAACTTTACAAGCTGAGTTAAAACACAGTTTTAAAAATGCAGGCAATGAAATATGATATAGCAGACTTAATGTGGTGTAGATGTGAGCAAAGATTAACTTAATGTCTTCTGTAACAATATTTCTAATCTTGAAGTAGTGTGTTCGATCATCTATAGCCATGTACTAAGAGTGGGTGCTGCTTCAGTATTTATTTACTTATGTTTTCTCCAAAAAATGTGTCAAGATTAACTTGATATACAGTTAATTTATAAAATATAACATTATAGAATATTTTCTATAACTTTACTCAGCTGTGTCATGATTTAAGACAATCATTGTTTTAAATGGTGATTAGTAACTACATAGAGTTAAACAAAATGAATACTAATTCAGAATTTTTTAGGGACAGGCAGGACTGAATTACATGTATATCAAAACAGCTGCAATCTAAGGATAAACAAATGCTGGACATGGTGGTTCACACCTGTAATCCCAGCACTTTGGGAGGACAGAAGTTCAAGGTTACAGTGAGCTCCAGTGGTGCCACTGTACTCTAGCCTGGGCAACAGAGCAATACCGCATCTCAAAAAAGAAAAAAAAAAGAAAGAAAATAAGTTTTTAAATATATAAATATGAATACAATATAGTTACATAAACTTACAACATGTTACTCAGAATTTGTTAAGGGGGAAAATGATAGTGACTAAGTTATTCACAAATCATTTTATGAAAGCATTAATCACTTAATTTAAAGGCACAACACTTCTTAATATATTGTTTATGTCATTCATTTGCTATGCAAGTCCTTTACTGTGCAATGTTTTCCTATTAGTATTCTGATATAATGAGTGGATTAATAAAATTTTACTGAAAATAGGTGTATCCACCAGGAAAAATATTGATGGGTAATTTTTCCTCTTTGGTGTAGCTATCATTGAATTGATGAGAAATACTTGCAGAAGGTTTTTAAATGATATAGTCTTATTCTATCATCAGAATATAGCTATTTAAGGCTAGAAGGTCTTATAAAGGCTTTAACAAGAGGAAGGAATATGTTTAGTCATTGGTCTGTGACATGCATTTATTTGTGCTCTGTGCACAGCACTCACAAACACTAGCCCAAAAGGCAAACTGGCTCTGTGCTCTTTGCACATACTACTTATTAATATTTTCCCAAAGAGCCAGGGATCAGCAGGAGTCAGCTGGGACTCCCCCACAGGCATAGATGGTTCTTTATCTCCCCCTTTCTTCTCTTTTCTTTTCTGTTTTTTTTTTTCTTTCCTTTTTTTTCCTTTTAATTCTTTGTGGACATATTTCATGTACTTTAGGGAAAAAATATGAGATTAATTATGGAGAATCATTCTTGCTTTGTCTAAACACATAAAACCTCTACTGACTTCTATTATTGCTTTTTTTTTCCTCTCTCTCTTTCTCTCTCTTTTTCTACACAAGCACTCCTATCTGGACAGGGAAACCTCCCTTCTTCTGAGAAACATTGCAGGAAAACCTTCTCATTTGCTGACCAAGGTGATACTTCTTTCCACATGCATGTAACTATTTACTGCCTTGTAGGTAGAATATAATTTCTGTTTTTGATTGTGCTCTCAGATTATTGCTTTCTTATTTCAGCACCATTGTCCTTAATAGAGGTACTTTTCTCTTACTGAAGGTAATTATTTACTAATCTTAATGATTTCCAGACAATATTGAAAGTAGAAAATATTTTCAGTAATTTTAACTAGTTTTTAAACTTGTAAATGCCTGATAGTCTTTCCAGGAATGTTGCACTTTTTCTTGTTTAACACTGTATTGCATTTTAAAGTCTAAAAAACATTGCTTTGATTTCAACTTTTACTACTATTGTTTATCCATACTGTGAGTTTCTTTAGCAAATATTTCTTCCTAATTCTTGTTTATATCATTACTTCCTTGTTTAATTAAAACAGTTACTCATATTAAACAAAATATTAGTTTATATTAGTCAAATTGGAAAAGAAGGCTAAAATTTTAATTTCTCAGTTCTCTGCCCTCAGAATAGTTTGAATTAGTTCAACTAGATTTTCATTGGGCTAGTATTTTATATCAATCTAAAATATTTTAGCTATTATCATCATTAATTAGAGAATAATAGAATAGGAAAGCTTATTAGCTTTCTACCTCTTTTCAAGTCGTGTTTTTTTTAAATTGGCTTATTTAATATTAAATTCAAGAATCAGACTTGCTTATAGTTTCTGAAGAATATACATAGTAATTATGGGTAATTTCTCTAAGTTGCTATTATTATATCTGAGTTTTTTTTGTTTATTTGTGAAAGAAGATGATAGACTGAAATTATTATCTCCCCCAGAAGCAGCTCAAAGAAAAGATGCTTTAACAAAGTCAGCAGTGGGACCCTTTCTCTTACCTGAGCTTTGAGCAGGTTTATGACTGGCAGTAGAAGCTTCTAAAGATAAGAGAAATGTAGACTTCTAAGCAGGTTATAGCCACATACTTTATAATCATAGGAAAGCTGTTCTTTCCTTTTCTTTAGCACTCCTCTCTTCTCTATATTCTCTCTTTGTCCACACTCATAGCTTCAACCAGGATCTCTATTCTAGATAGATCTCTTCCCAAGAATACATTTCCAGATAGCTGTTATTTCCTGGAAGATCACTGGCACCTTAAATCCCACAAGTGTTTAGCTTCCTTACCCACACTCTCTCTGGGCCCTACAATTTATGTCCATCTTCTTTTGACGTTTCTATTTCTGTTTAGGATGTGCCATTCTCCTAATCCCCCAGGTTTAAGCTTACTGGTTGTCCATGGCACCTTTATTCCTCTCATTTAATATCTCAGATCTCTGATGAAGCTTGTCATAATCTGCAGGATTTATTGAGTTTGCCAATCCACTGTGTTCCCATTGGCACTGCCCCCTACAGGTACCCTCTTACCTCTTACCGGAGCTACTACCGTTGTCTCTTTATTCTTGCCTGTCCCTTTTCTAGTCCTTTTTGAACACTGCTCTCAAATTAAGTTTAACATTTTACCTTTTCCATTGCTTATTTATTCAACAGTATTTATTCAGCCATGCACTGTACTGGGAGGCGGGATACTACATTGTGTAAAATGGACATATTCCCCACTCTCAGGAGCTTTGCTTATGAAGATAGATAATAAACATTGACAAGCATGCAAAAAAATTCAAAATCATGTTAAGTGCTACAAAGGAAATAAGGTAAAGGAGTAGAGAACACTGGGGAAATAATAGGGGAACATTTCACTTAGATGGTGATCAGAAAAGTCATTCATAAGGGGGTGACATTTAAGCTAAAGCCTAGAGGATACAAAGAAGCCAGCCTGCAGGTGAAGGGAGTGTTCCAAGTATATAGGCCAAGGGAGAAGGAGCTTGGCATGTTTGAGAAGCTG
Organism: Mirza zaza; assembly: GCA_008750895.1. Classification (NCBI taxonomy): domain Eukaryota; kingdom Metazoa; phylum Chordata; class Mammalia; order Primates; family Cheirogaleidae; genus Mirza; species Mirza zaza. The sequence continues at coordinate 10,278 of VSMD01056593.1, forward strand.
AAAACAGACCATGTTGCCAGAGCCACCATAGTTATTTGAAAGAACAAGTGTCTTGGTTTATGTTTGGAGAGCTAGGCAGGAGCCAGATCATTCAAACCATACTAAGCCATTTTTATTTTTCTATAAATGCAGCAGGGAACTGTTGAAAAGAGTAACTTTATTCATCCATTCAACAAATATTTACTAAGTACCTACTATGTGCCAAACAATGTTTATGGCCCTGGAGATGAAGCAGTGAACAAAACAAAGTTCCTACCACAGGGAGAATTGTTCTTTGCAAGTCAGTAACTTCTCATCTCCCTGACCCAAGAGACAGCACTGCCAACTGCAGTATCAAAGACATTCCTGCCTACATCTTATCTTCTCCCATTACCCAAATGGTGGCATTGGTGTATGTGGCCAACATCTAGCACTAGCTGCTTCCTGTATAGCACTCTGCTTATTTGCAGCAAGAAATTTGCACAGGAATGTGATTCAGCAGCATAGAACCTAAACATTTAAGGTAGAACGGGGATTGGAGTTCATGGAGGAGGTGACAGAAATTTCTAGGCAACCCAAGTCATAGGGGCCTCTCAGATGAGCCTTAGTTCCAGTGCTGATGTCAGTGCCCTCTTTGCTAGTGCACCTGGCTGTTTTGAAGTTAAAATGAGTGTATACCTCTTATATGCCACCTGTGTGGTCTGGCTCCCTTTACCTGAAGAGCATAGTGCCCAGTTCCTGACCCCTCCTCTCATATATCTGATGAAAACAGTAGAGCCCACACTCTTCCACATCAGGACAGTGTAACACCTGATAGTTTATACATAATAGAATGAACACAGTAGCACTTAGGCCAGATCAACAAAGGGAATGGGGGTTTTCCATCATTGATCCAGTTGTCACTATACTGCTGTTAATGAAATAGTCATCACATACAAGTTCTGAGCCAGGAGCCTCTGCTAAAACAATGCTAACCAGTGTTTTCTCAGAGTGGCAGTAGGGCACAGTACTATTTTATAAACAGAGCAGTGGGCAAAGGACATATTGCTGATCTGCTACCCTTTAATTGCTGGTGCCATGCCGAAGGCCTTCCTTCTCTCGTGACCTGGTACAGTCTATCAGCCTTTGTGTATCAGCCTTTGTCCCTCTTTACTCCTTTACCCTGCTTTACTTTTTTTCCATAGGACTTACCACTCACTGACACATTACACATCCATTTCTATGTTGTCTTCTTAGACTTAAATATAAACTCCATGAGAGTAGGAACTCTTGCACTTAAATCAAACCTGGCACATAGTCTCAACAAACATCCATCAAATAAAAGCATGTTCCTTTAGTAACCACCAAAGTTTAAGAACTGTTCTAATGTTAACCACCATTTTATTTGCTTCAGAGAAGTTATTAAAATGTTATTACATTGCTTAATGTCTTTTATTTTTGACAAGCAGATTTTATTTACTGGTATCCCATAAGTTTAAGTTATAACACTTAAGGACAAAAGAAAATGACGTTATAGTGGAAAGAGCAACTAGTTAGTCATTTGGTAACTACTTGTATGATTTGGAAAGGTAACAGTCTTTCTGAGCCTTAGTTAATTGGTACAATGGATATAATAATAATGTTGGCCTTGCATTATTGTTGCAAATTAAATGAGATACCTTGTGTAACATGCAGTTAATGTTTTTACTGAGAGTCTATCAGTTTCATGATTTCTTCATGGGAAATAAACTACAATCTTCACTCGGTATCCATGGGGGATTGTTTCTAGGACCCCCATGAATACCAAAATCTGCCATACTCAAGTCCCATAGTCAGCCCTGTGAAACCCACAGACGCAAAAAGTCAGCCTTCCGTATACTCAGGTTTCCCATCCATGAATACTGTATTTTCCTTTCATGTTTGGTTGTGGATGCAGAACTCACTGGTTTGGAGGGCCAGCTGTATGTATTGAGAAAAATCTGTGTATAAATGGACTTGCATAGCTCAGACTGTGTTGTTCAAGAATCAACTATAATTAACTGTAGTTGTTACTATTAGTATTTTGGTTCTAAGCTGTGTAATCGAGCACTATTTAAACTGTAACTCCAAGTTCTGTTTGAATCATTTTAATTTACACTACTTTTTTGTTGAAAGCTATGAAATAAACTAGATCCTAAAGAAAGTGTTAACCACTATTTAGCCCCTTAATTTCAATTAGGTTTGTTCTGAACCCATAGAGCCTTAATTTCTCAGTTGAAGGAATTCACTAGCCATCTCTTAGCAACTGTAACTCTTTCTCTAACTATTCTAATTTTTACACCTTAGAGAATGTTCTAACACTTTGTATCCACAGCATTGGCTTTCATTTAATCATAAGATCTTCACCCAGTTTTTGTCCTTTATGTGAATTTGAGGAGGCTTGGCATTTGATGGTTATTGATAGCCACACGGGAGTTTTTCAGTAGAAAATGGGTTGTCTCTTGCTCTTTTAAGAGACGAGGTAGGAGAGACAGTTACATTTGTATTATATGTATGAAGTATCTTTTACTTATGTTTAGGATAGAGACAACATGAAGAAAGGAACAGTGAAAAGATATGGGGCAAAAGACTTAAGACCTGAGTTTGTCAGAACATGAGATGAATAAAGCTTTGTCTTTTGCTCTAAATTTGGGCTGTAGACATTGAACATAGATTTGCATTGTCTTTATATATAAAGTAGTAGAGGTCTTCTAAGTATATAAACCGAACATATCAGCAAACATTTCTTGATCTTTATTGTATAGCACTCTATGAGTATAAGACAATTTCTTTTTTTCCCAGGTTGTTGTGGTTAAAAGATATGGTTATAAGGAACAGCTTATTACCCACAGGAAACATAAGATACTATGAATCTTGCTATTTGATATAAATATTTTCATTACAGTTTTGCTGTAGTGATGGTGACATTCAGACTCTAAAAGATAAGTTCTGTTTCTTCAAAAAGCTTCTAACAAGGATTATTCTTTAATAAAACTGGAGGAGAATAAACTAAAATTTGCCTACGTTGAAATTAAACTGGTTCTAAAATTCAAATTTGATACTGTTTTAACACAGATCAATTTATGTAACTATATAGCACTTTGAGCAAAGGAAAAAATAGCTGAATTTGGATTTGTTAAAATAACCCCCACCTACCTGCTTTACATAAAAAATTTCTTATTGGTGGTTGGGAAATCTAATTGGTTTAATGTATTTTAATGTTTGCACAAGTCTCTTGTTTGTTTATTCCTTAAATTCATTGTGTCAGCTCTTTTCCTGTTAGCCTGTGGAGCAGGAACTGATCTGTGAGTTTAACACATTGACTGCCACACTGAAAAAATTTTTTTTTCCTTGGGGCCATGGTGTTTTATTATGAAAATAGAATAAAAACTTCAAAAACAATTCTTTCTAATTTAATGAAAAATTTGTCATTTTTTGTTTTCTGTGCATAACTTACATGCAACTAGAGAAATAGTTCCACATGGCTCCCAAGGTAAAGAGACATATGAGTTACATATGCTTCATGAGGCCTCGGGCTCAAAACTAGCGTGAGTTAAATACAGCTCACATGGTAGTTAATCCTATAATTGAATGACTTTTTATGTCAGTGCTTCAAAAGATAGCACCAGTTGTATTCTATTGTATTTGACAAATAATATGCTAAAATGAATTGAGAGTATGAAAATGTGTTTTTGTATTTGTAACCAATATCAAAGTGTAATATTTAAATTATTACATTCCTTTTTTTAATAGACTTTATTGTTTTGAACAGTTTTAGTTTTACAACAAAATTGAGCAGAAAATACATATACCTCCTGTTCCCCATCCCCAACAACCTCCCCCACTGTGGACATCCACACCACAGTGGAACATTTGTCACATTCAGCAAACCTACACTGATACATCATTATCACCCCAAAGTCCATAGTTTACATTAAGGTTCTCTCTTGCTGTTGTACATTCTATGGATTTTGACAAATACATATAATGATATGTATTCACCATTATAGTATCATACAGAATAGTTTCACTGCTGTAAAAATTCTCTGTGCTCTGCCTGTTCATTCCTCTTTCCTCCTTAACCCCTGGCAACCACTGATCTTTTAATTGTCCCCATAGTTTTGACTTTTCCAGAGTATCATATGGTTAGAATTGTATACCAACTAGCCTTTTCAGATTGGCTTCTTTCACTTAGTAATATGCATTTGAGATTCCTTCATGTCTTTTTGTGGCTTGATAGCTCATTTCTTTTTAATGTTGCATAATATTCCATTGTCAGGATGTACCACAGTCTATTTATCTGTTGACCTATTGGATGACATCAGACATCTTTGTTACTTCCAAGTTTTAGTGATTATGAAAAGGCATGAACATCCATGTGCAGGTTTTTGTAGACATAAGTTTTCAGCTTGTTTCGGTAAATACCAAAGTGCACAATTGGTGCATATGGTAAGAGTATATATATTTTTTGGTAAGAAACTGCCAAACTGTCTTCCAAAGTAGCTGTTCCATTTTGCATTCCCACCAGCAACGGATGAGAGTTCCTGTTGTTCCACATCGTCACCAGCATTTGGTATTTGTCAGTGTTTTGGATTTTGGCCACTCTAATTAGGTGTGTAGTGGTATCCTCTTGTTTTAATTTGTAATTCCCTAATGACAGATAATGTTGAGCGTGTTTTATATGCTTATTTACCATCTGTTTATCTTCTTTAGTGAGATGTCTTTTCAGGTCTTTTCTCTTTTCAAGTCTTTTTTTTTAATCAAGTTAATTTTTCTTGAGTTTTAAGAGTTCTTTTTTTTTTTTATTTTTTGCTAACAGTCCTTCATCAGATGGGTCTTTTACAAATATTTTTCTTCCAGTTTAAGGCTTGTCTTCTCATTCTCTTGAATATTCCTTTTTTTTAAAGAAATATTCTCAGTTTTGAGTGCATCTTCTAAGCTTTTTAAAAATTTTACATCTACGAATTATATCATAAAGAATTTGACCTTTTAGAACTTCATGTTTGTATTCCATAAACACAAAACATTGATTCCACATATCAATATTTCCCCCATCAGACTTTAAATTTACTTTCATGAGACACGAAATAAGTATGCCTTGGTAAACTTTTTTATTCTATACTGCCATTCATGCCAGTATAAGGATGTGGCAAATGAGCCATGAGGAACATAAGATCATTATCCCATAGAGAAAACACTCATAAAACTTCGGCTTGCTTCTTTCTCTTCCCAAAAAACTGTCAACTGATTTCATATGAAACACTGGAAAATGGTAGTATTTCATATTCCTTTACAGAGTGGTGCTTTGTTCATCAAAGATGCGTATAGGGTTTGGTAATTTACCTAATAATTTTATATTTTTAAGACTCGCAGAATCCTACAAATCCTACAAAATACTACAAATCCTACAAGATGTGTATAGGGTTTGGTAATTTACCTAATAATGATTTTGTTCCTGGAAGACTCAGAATCCTATAAATTGAGTAATTTAGTTTTGTCATTTTATAGCCTGCTTTAAAAAGAGAAAAAACTTACGTTAAAATATAGACTTCATATTTTATAATTCTATTTGTTATTTGCATAAGAGTGGCAAAAAATAGGATGATTTAATCTTTTAGTCAGAGGAATATATCTATAATATTTTAAGAATTGAGTGTTGTCTTACTCTTTTCCATTATTAAAATAAAGTTCTTGTTCTCTGCCTAATTGGGTTTACAGATAGTATTTCCAGACCTTGGTTATTATGTTAATTCACTGGCTTCTTTCATTGAAATGGATCAGATTTCTGGCAAACAAGCCCACTGACCTCCCTAACCACTGTTTTCTTCTCTGTTCCAAGGAATAGTAAATACTAAGCTTGAAATGAGGGGAGACAGCCTAGAGTATAAAATGGAAAGAAAAGCAGTTCATAAACAAGAAAACCAAAAGAATTTAGGCAAACGGGGAATAAATCTATTAAATGAATTGAATTTTTGTTTTTTTGTCCTGGAAGCTTTACCTTTTTAATGAAGAATAGCACATGGATTGTGGTTTGTAATCACAATCCAGAGAGAATAAAGTTTGGCTGATATAATTAGGTTTTTTTCTTTACTTTTTTTTAAGACTTATATTACTAAGATAGCAGTTTATATTTTTCTTAGATATTTTCCAGAGTAATCAAAAGCTTAGAGAAAATAGTCCTTTATGAACAAAAGTTTAATTGTACGAGTTTTTTTTAAATTGGAGATTAATGCTACAGTATATCATGGCGTATTGTTGGAAATTACAAGTAAGTAACACTATTAGAGTACTATATGCTATTTTAGAAAAAAAATAGACATGGTTTAAGTATATTTTTAGTTCTTTATAATTTTTATTACTGTTTGTAATCTGTTTTCTTTTTTTTTATTTTATTTTTTATTTTTTTCTTTCTTTTTACAATCATGCCTGCTTTTATGTAATCTGTTTTCTGAAGTAGAAGTTAATAGAAATTTTGTTATTTTGAAAATTATATTTAGCATTTTAAAAAAATTATCAGTGAATTAATAGAACCGATTTGAGTTTACTGACATGAGATATTGATTATATTATGTGATTTTCCAAGGCAGAATAAAATTTAGGCATTAAGGCAGCCTCTTGTATTTGTTATATTGCTATATTAATGAGAATATACCTACATTTTTATTTATTTATTAAGTTTTTTATATAATAGCAAATAGGTATTGTTTTTTTGCTTTTGATATTTTTATGATGATGATATATTTTCATTGTAACAGAACAAACCATTAGTATGCAAAAGCTTACCTTTACCTTGGAGGTGCTGTAAATTCAGAGTGAAAGGATTGTGCAGATTTAATAAATAAGCAGGGCCAAAGGTAGCCATTATACATTCGTTTTCCCTACCCCAGAACTCATTTGTTTCAGATTGACAGAATCAAACTTATTAATTTACTACATCACAGATTTTTTTTTCCACTAGAATACAGAAACTAGTCTTATTGTAAGACATCTTCAAGTCTGCATCTATAAAAATGTTTCTTTCTTTAGGATATGTCTGTTCTTTGTGAACAGGGTTATTTTTAAAGTGGGTTCTTTATAAGTGTGCAAAGTTATATTCTTTGAAATTCATTGCGAGGAACATACTTAAAGATAAAAAAAGACTTCTCAAATATTACCTTAGCATTAGTTTATCTAAAATACTTTATATTCACAGGAAGAACAGGCAGCAAAATTGAAAGCTGAGAAGATCAGAGTTGCCCTAGAGAAAATTAAAGAGGCACAAGTGAAAAAGGTGATATGTGGGCTTTATCCTGGGTTGAGATTTTTATCAGTTTTATGGATTTATAAAGAATTACTTTGTTTATAAATGTACTGCTATGATATGGGGAGATAGAAGGGTTTTTCTTCCTAATATATTTTTACATGTATTTTTTGTGGGTAAAATGCATTATAATAGAGGTAATTTTCTGGTTCTAAATTCTCCTAAAAGAGTAAAACAAAAGTCTTAACATTATAATCTTACCTGTTATATTTTTTAAATGCCTTAAATTTATTCAGGTGGATTGATGTCTGGTTTTTAGTTTATCTTTCGTGCATAATAAAGTCATTATTTGTGTTTTAATTTATATTTTAAAACATTAATCAGAATATTATTAAATGTTAGAAAGCCTTTTCTAGAATGCCATTTTTTGGTGTGTATTTACTTTTCCTTTTTATCTGTTATAGCTGGTGATCAGAGTCCACATGTCTGATGACAGTTCCAAAACAATGATGGTGGATGAGAGGCAGACAGTGAGACAAGTGCTGGATAACCTGATGGACAAATCCCACTGTGGTTATAGTCTAGACTGGTCGCTGGTGGAAACCATTTCTGAATTACAAATGGGTAATATCATTGTTTCTAATTTCTATGTAATTACAACAGTTTTCATATTGATAAAAGCATTTTGAGACATCTTTATATGTTTTTCCATAAAATTACCTTTTATAATTTGGCTGTTTTACATTTTTTATCAAATATTTTGAAAGTTCTTTGCATACAAAATCATTTCTAGTTCATTTCAGATTTTACAATGGCTAAAACAAAAGTTTTTTTAAGAGGTAACAAAATGCTTTTTTCTTTCAAATAAAAACTACATAGCCGGCCGTGGTGGCTCATGCCTGTAATCCTAGCACTCTGGGAGGCTGAGGAGGGCGGATTGCTCGAGGTCAGGAGTTTGAAACCAGCCTGAGTGAGACCCCGTCTCTACTAAAAAATAGAAATTAATTGACCAACTAAAAATATATATAGAAAAAATTAGCCAGGCATGGTGGCGCATACCTGTAGTCCCAGCTACTTGGGAGGCTGAGGCAGTAGGATTGCTTGAGCACAGGAGTTTGAGGTTGCTGTGAGCTAGGCTGACGCCATGGCAATCACTCTAGCCTGGGCAACAAAGTGAGACTCTGTCTCAAAAAAAAAGAACTACATAGATTGGTGCATTTATTAGAGACCATTATGTTTATTTGCATTTGTACTGAAGTCTTTATACCAGCATTTGATTTTCAGGGAAAACGTGAAACACATCAACAAATTTCAAAGAATAATGTCTAGAACATATTTTCAAACTCCAGGGCTCACGTAATCCTCCCGCCTCACCCTCCTGAGTATCTAGGACTACAGGTGCACACCACCATGCCTGGCTAATTTTTTTGTTATTTTGTAGAGATAGGGTCTCACTGTGTTACTCAGGCTGCTCTTGAATTCTTGGCCTCAAGCAATCCTCCTGCCTCAGCCTCACAAAGAAATCATCCTGGGAATTTTTTAAATGCCAAGAACTAAGTACCTACCCTTGGAAATACTTGATATTGAAACTTATAAAATGTGACTAATGTGTTTCATTTAAGAGTAGGCTTGGAAAAGGCTTAAGGCTGAAGAATGATATGCTATTAATACAAGTCAGAAGACCTAGATTCTAGTCCTAATTCTTCTGTATATCAGCTGTGTGCCCCTGGTTAACTCACTTATCATCATTCAGGCATGTTTCCTTACTTGAAAAATAAGGGAAGACCAAGTAATCTCCAAGGGCCAAAGGCTGTAGTATGGCTTAAGATTCTGTGGTTCTGAACCTTACCTCACAAGGTTTCATGTCTTTCATGGAGTTCTGGAGAATGCTAACAAAATATTGATATTTTATTTTGGAACAGAGAGAATCTTTGAAGACCATGAAAATTTGGTTGAAAATCTTCTTAATTGGACAAGAGATAGCCAAAACAAGCTTATATTTATGGAGCGTATAGAAAAATATGCACTTTTCAAAAACCCACAGGTAAGACTGAATAACTTACAGAAGTCAGGGTTTTTAAATGTGTATCTTATTTTATTCTTTGGCTGCCAAGTTAATAGAGTTAAAAACTGGCAACCACCTGGTTGGAGCAATGTAGCTGCAAAACCTATAGGAGCATTTAGTGCTAATACTGAGGTGGAAAATCTGCTGGGGCTCAGGGTTCCCTGTCCCCCAGAGCCAGATGGCCTGAAAGCTTTTGGAAGCAGAAATATAACTCCAGAGAGTTACCAGGTCTTTCCCCCGTAATCCAGAGCTGTGTTGAACCCAGCTGTTTATTTGGTGAGTTTCTCATCTCTTCAAATAGAAGTAATTCTCTACTTCAGCCATTTATCCAGTTGACAATTTTTAGTTCCTTTTTGGAATCATTCCTTTTTAAATCCCAGTAACCTTGAATATAAATAGCACCACATTCTAATGTATGTTACCTTGATTTATTTGGCATCTTTCTTTATTCCAAAATAATGTTTGAGTTAATACTTCCAAATACCAAGATATTTTATAAAAATCAGTAGGTAAGGAAAAATAAGAATTATACAATAAAAAGTAGTAATGAGGCTGGGCGCAGTGGCTCATGCCTGTAATGCTAGCACTCTGGGAGGCCAAGGCGGGCGGATCGCTCGAGATCAGGAGTTCGAAACCAGCCTGAGCAAGAGTGAGACCCCGTCTCTAGTAAAAATAGAAAGAAATTAATTGGTCAACTAAAAATATATGGAAAAAATTAGCTGAGCATGGTGGCACATGCCTGTAGTCCCAGCTACTCGGGAGGCTGAGGCAGAAGGACTGCTTGAGCCCAGGAGTTTGAGGTTGCTGTGAGCTACGCTGATGCCATGGCACTCTGTCTCAAAAAAAAAAAAAAGGTATTGAGTAGTTATCCCTCAGATGGCTTAATTTATGACACATCTTTTCTGAGTGTTTTAGTGAAAAATACATATTTGGGAGTTTCAATTGATCTTCTTAGGCAATTGTGATCAATTGATCTTCTTAGGCAAAAATAATTATAGTTAGCTCTGTAGGGTGGAGGTTCTGCATCCATGGATTCACCCAACTGCAGATCGAAAATATTGAGGAAAAAAAATTCCACAAAGTTCCAAAAGCAAAACTTGGATTTGCTGCATGTCAAGTACCACATTGAATGAATCCAGTGAATGAAGTGATGGGTAGGCATTGTACTAGGTATTATAAGTAATCTAGAGATGATTAGAGTATATAGGAGGATATGCATAGGTAATATGCAAATACTATACCATTTTATATAAGGGATTTGAACATCAGTTTTGGTGTCCAGGATAGTCCCAGAACCAATCCCATGGATACAGAGAGACAATTGTATACTAATGATTAGAATTCAGATTTCAGTTGAGTCAAGCAAATGAGATTATTGTAGTCTCAGAGAATTTAGAATTTCTTTGTAAAAATCAGCCAGAACATAAATTAAATTTAAATTTAATTTAATTTAATTTTCTGCATCTGGATGAGCATATTTTAAGGAGATTTACCTTACTTATTGTGTTTAGTAATTTTTTAATTTTTCAGATCCTTTACATGTAACTTCCATTCAATATCCCAAAACATATTTTCCAGCCGTTGCATATACTATCACCTCACAATTTGGGGGAGGGCAGTTTATAGAATAATTCATGACAAATGGATAAGCAAGGAGAAGGCTGGTGTGAAGCATTTTAGTGATGATGCCGTAAGCAAGGAGCTTTTCAAAGGACTACTCCCCTCTACACCAACAGAAGTTAGAGTCTGTTTCTCTAGTAGAAGTCATAAACATACCTGGGCCAAGGGAATAATAGAATGGGTTTATCCTGTAACTTTCATTTATTTGTTTTTCCAGAATTATCTTCTGGGGAAAAAGGAAACAGCTGAGATGGCAGATAGAAACAAAGAAGTGCTGTTGGAGGTATGACCCTTGCCCTACCTTTCTGCACATTTTAAAATTATTAAGCACATTTTCAAAGTCAAGTATGTCAGTGCTCTATAATATTTGTAATTACAGTTGTTAACTAGAAAAGCCTATGTTCTTTGATAACTGTGTGAACATGGTAAGCCACTGAAGAATGTTTTAAAAACTGTTATTTTGCCAGGCCATATCTAGTGAACTAAAAGGAGAAAGGAGCTTTTGGGGGCTGCAAGTTGAGAGGACGGCTGGTTGTTGAAGGATGTGGTTGAACTGTTTTTATCTGCTTACCTAGACAGAAATTTGAATGTAATTAGCTCTTCATAAAATATGTCAAGCCTTGGTCTTAAATAACTCAAATAATTTAAAAAATCATAATAATCACATTTGAGAAAAATCTCATTTTGAAGAGTAATAAATTAAAACATAATTGAATTTTTGGCTTTTTGGCTGATTTTAAAGAACTAAAATCAAAGAAGTTAGTGTGCATAAAAAGCTGAATAAACTCTTATCAGTTAGGAAAATGAAGATCAGCAGGTGGTTTTCATAGTGATAGTAGCTACAATTAAGTAAAATTTCTCTTTATAATTCCTAATTTTTCTGTACTTTGGGGAGAAAAATTAATTTCGGCTCAAAATATCCTGTGTTAGTGTTTAGTGAGGATTTCTTTTGTCTTACAAATACACGATTGATTTTAATATTAGATTTTTATCTAGATATAGACAATAGAATTCAGAATTTTGAGTTTATGTTCCTTTCAATCTAGTATTAAATATTTTTAAAATAAATGTCTTCTGTCTCGGAATCATATAAATTGATAGTTTTTAAATTGTTAAAGTTTAATCATTTGACATGTTGCTTTCTTTTACAATATATTTCTTTTTAGCTTGACAGCTAATCTAAATGTGTTGTTAATTTGGAAAAAACGGAAATCTAATGCTTATGTTATCCCTGATACTTTTATTAAATTTAGTATAACTATGCTGTTTACAAATGCATTTAAAATACTGTTATATGCAACTCGGTTGATGTTTCAAGTTTTTCTTCAGAACATTAGGTGAAAGTTTATAGGTAAAAAATTCATTGTTATATGTATGACTTGGCATTTTTACTTAAATGTTTCAGGATTGCCATAGTAGTTCCAAAATAAATTCATATTATATTTGGAATAGAAAGTACTAATTGAGGTAAAATTAGCAGCGTAGTTAAAACCATTTTGGTTCAGTAACCATGTCATGCATTGCACAGGGGTGAACACAACTTTGTTTTGAGAATTCAAGGATCATAAGTCTTTTCAAATTACCTTGTTATTTTAGGAATGTTTTTGTGGAAGTTCTGTAACTGTACCAGAAATTGAAGGAGTCCTTTGGTTGAAAGATGATGGCAAGAAGTCTTGGAAAAAGCGTTATTTTCTCTTGCGAGCATCTGGTATCTACTATGTCCCTAAAGGAAAAGCAAAGGTATGTCCCTTCTGTTGGCTTTTGAACTTTTTTGTTATACTACTAATTTCTTTTAATTTGTAGTGAGTTTGCTGGCAAGGTGAACCCAGGTTATGATTTATTTTAACTCTTATACGGTACACAGAATATTGCTTTGTTTATTAACCTACTGTAAAGAAGAGGAAACCTCCAAATTTTCACTTCTCTGGTTGTTAGTTGGACCTATCTTAATTCTTGTACCAAATTTGAAATCATAGTTTTATATACTATTTTTTAAGCTTTTTACAGTCTCATCTAGTCTTTACAGCAATTCTCCGAGCTTATATTGCTGCCCCTATTTAACTGATGAAGAAACTTCCAGTTGAGAATCCCTGTATTTGAAATATGTGTTAAGGGCACTGAATTACTTGATATTTTCTTGTTTTTTCCTAAAGAGTTCTGTTATACTATTTTGTATTTAATATGCTATATTTATAGTATTAATATCTTTAAAATGTGACCTTTCCAAACAAGTCAGTGTTCCTTATGAATGGCAAGACAGTAAGTGAAAAGTTACAAAAAAATGCCTTTTTTGTTACTTTGTGAATTAAAGAAGAAACTTTTACAGAGAATCTCATTGTCTTGTCTTCTGCAAAAGACCAGTAATTTCTAGGTTGTATTAGTAAAGTTTTGATTCTCAACTATAAACTGTTAACAGGTATGATATTTGGTTTGCACATTATTATTAATTTGGTCTTTTGCACGTTTTTATCTTAGGTCTCTCGGGATCTGGTGTGCTTTCTCCAGCTGGATCATGTCAATGTTTACTATGGCCAAGACTATCGGAACAAATACAAAGCACCTACGGACTATTGTCTGGTGCTAAAGGTAAACATATATCTCTTTTTTAGGAATTTTAATTGATGTTGGACATAAGAGCAGGTTATTGAACATTTTAGAATGGTTTGCATCTCCATCAAGTGTACTAATTTTGCTTTATTCTATAGGTTTAAAATGGAATGGGGAAGGGTGATAAGCAAAAGCCCCATATGCTGTATCACAGCTGACCGTAGCCAATTAGCCCTAATTAGAGTAATGTTAAGGAGGAGTGGCTACTACATTGTAAGCTCTGCATCATATAAAATATATGTCATTATAAATTTGAGACTCTTGTTTAATAGCAGGCTTAGTTTTAATCAGAGCCTGATGTGGGTCAAATGTATTTTGTGTTTTCATATGTATTTTGTCTTTTCCTGTATCTAATTAGCAGAACCATCAGAGGGCACTGTGCCCAACTTCAAACTGGACTGGCTCTCATCTGGTCCAGAATTGGCTCTCTTTTTTTCTCTAAACTATAGCCACGACAGCCCATGTGTGTATTATGACCTATCTGTGGGCTGTTTTTAGGGAGTTTTATTTCTTCTTTATCCAGGCTTTTGAGCTTCTGACACTAATTGTATCTATACTTTTGAGAAGATCTGACATTTTAAGCAAATTTTTAGTTATCTATTGAATCACTGATAAAGACAACATACAAAAATTAAGGAAAATTATGGGGATGATTAAATTTTTTGCACTGGCTCCATCTTTGTGACTCCTTGATAACTACTTAGATCTATATGTTTATATCATGTTTGATTTCACTTTTCTCTTGAGAATTGTCCCTTAGGTTTAAGGAGTACCATTTGTTTAGGATTTTGAGGTAGAGTTTTGATTGCTTTGATAAAATTAGGATTATTATAAAAACCTTTTGCTGAAGAACACCACTATATCATTTAGGGTACTTTCAGGAGCAAATAATTTTTTTAAAGTTAGTACAAAGCAGCTTAATTCAGCAGTTTTCAAAATGAGGTCCAGGATCCCCTGAGAATCCCTAAAACCATGATGTCAAAATTATGCTAAGATATTGTTTGACTCTTGCCCTCTCGTTCTCTCAAAAATGTATAGTAGGGTTTTCTAAGAGATTACATAACGTGATAGTATTGTTGCTCTCTTGGATAGTGTGATGTGTGTTTGTATATTCTTGTGTTTCAATTTTTCTCAGTCTTAATTTCTAATAAGGTCAACATTGTAGGGATGGAAAAATTCCCTCCATCCTCTTAGGGTCCCAGCTAGGCCCAAGAATCAAATTGATGTAAAACAGATTAACAAGAGAAAAGCATAATATAAATTTTATGTGGTACAAGAGGCTTAATAAAAAAATGAAGACCAAAGAAGTAGTTAGAGTTAATTGCTTATAGAGTGGATTGAACAAAGAATAGTAAGTCGTGACAAAGCAACTAAATTATATGGGGAGGCTTAAAGATGAGAGTTATTTTAACAAAGTCTGTATAGAATTCTCTCTGTTCTGACTTCTCATCCTTGAGGATAAGGATGTTTTGTCTTTCTGGTATTGGGAGGGCAGCTTTCACATGAGAATTTCATCTTCTGCATTTAAGAAATGGCACAAAGGTCAAAGTGATCTTTTTGTACCTGCTGTTTTTCAAGCATCTTTAACTTAAATAGTCAGTATGCCACAGTGATAGATTGTTGATTCCTTCAGTATCAACACACATGACCCACAGAAATGAAAGCTATCTAAGGGCCTCATAGCACGAAGGCAGTAAGAGCTGGCTATTTCAGTAGCTCAGGGTTGTCAGTGAGAGCTCAGATTGTTTCTGTCTTTCCACATTCTGCACATCAACTTATTTCCATACAGGATCACCTCACGGTCACAAGATGACTGCTGCAGTTCTAGGCATCACATGTAGCGAAATTCATAAGAAAGACTGTTTCTCCCTGTATTTGTCTTTTTCAAGAGTAAAGAACTATTTCCCAGAACCTACTCAACAGCTGTCCCCTTGAGGGTTGTTAGCCCAGAGTACATTTCCCACTCCTAACCAACCATAGTCGGGGGAGCGAAGCCATAGTGGTTAGCTTAGACTAGTCAGAATTCACACCCTGAGGGACACAGAGAGGTGAGCCTCTGCCAGAAAAGAAGTGGGGAAGAGGAGCTAGCTATAGGGAAGGCACCCATCAGTGTCTGCTATAATCAGTATTATGACCATGCACTATTAATCCCTTTTGCAATTTGCAGAATTCTTAGGTTAAGAATATCTTTGTGCTAAGGGATTTTTCTTATGTTTGCTTTTATATAATTTGTGTATTTCTTATTTGCTTTTGGTGAAGTAATTTATTACCTATCTCTTTATACCTAGAAATATTCAATGTATTGAAATGGAAAATCATGATATCACTAAGTGCAAATAATAGTAAGAATGATACCTAGCAGTCTGGGAGGCCCAGGCGGGCAGATTGCTCGAGGTCAGGAGTTCAAAACCAGCCTAGGCGAGACCCCATCGCTACTAAAAATAGAAAGAAATTAATTGACCAACTAAAAATATATATACAAAAAATTATAGCCAGGCATGATGGCACATGCCTGTAGTCCCAGCTACTCAGGAGGCTGACTTAGGAGGATCGCTTGAGCCCAGGAGATTGAGGTTGCTGTGAGCTAGGCTGATGCCACGGCACTCACTCTAGCCTGGGCAACAAGGTGAGACTCTGTCTCAAAAAAAAAAGAACGATGGCCACCACTTATTCAAGAACTCTAAGGTGACAGGCCTGCACTAGAAGCACTAAACACATCAATCTCAAGTGTGTTCTAGAACCCCCATTTTCCAGATATGGAAACTGAGGTTTAGAGGGATTGATTTGCCCAGGGTCACACAAATTAGAATTTAAAGATAGGCCTTTTTTCCTCTAAAGTCCGTATTAGATTTTGGCTATGTAAATATTTTTGTTCTTGAGCATATGAGTTCTAACAAATGAAATAAAGACATGCTACAGCACAGTGTCTACACAAATGCAAACTTAAATATTTATAGGGCCTGATGTTTTTTGTCTGCTTTAGGCTATATTAACTGAGTCTGAGTCCTTACAGTGAAATGCAGTGTATGGGAAACGTATACATACTTGTAGAAAGTAATATAATGCATTGTTTGGTAATTAGTTTTTAAAAGGTAATAAAGTAATAATGTCTTTGTAATAAGAATGAAAAAATAATATGTGTATGAACAGCTTATTCAGGAATTTTACAATATAGGAGCAAATTTGACACATGTTGATATATCATCTAAAATAGGTACACATTTGTTGGGACACATATATGCATGTATAATTAAATAAGTTTCTTAAGGGAAACTATGTTTTAAAAATTATATAACACAATAATTGTCAGAGTAGGGCTTACCTTAGATCTAAAATTTCATTTCTAAAGAAATGAGGCAGGCCAGGGTTATTGCCTTTAATTCCAGCACTTTGAGAGGCTGAGGCAGGAGGATTGCTTAAGCCCTGGAATTTGAGACCTAGACAAAAAAAGGAGACCCTGTCTCTACAAAAAAATTTAAATTTTTAAAATTAGCCAGGTGTGGTGTTGTGCGACTGTAGTCCTAGCTAATCAGGAGGGTGAGGCAGGAGGATCCCTTAAGCCCAGGAGTTGGAGGCCTCAGTGAGCTGTAATCGCACCACTGCACTCCATCCTAAGCAACAGCCTACACATCCAGGCTGTATGATATAGCTTATTATCTTAGACTTCAAACTTGTACAGCATGTTAGTGTACTGAATACTGTAGGCAGTTGGAACACAATGGTATTTGTGTGTCTAAACATAGAAAAAGTATAGTAAAAATATGATACTATAATCTTATGGGAACACTGTCATATGCAGACCATCATTGACTGAAATGATATCATGCAGTACATGACTATTTTAGTATGGTAGGTGGAAAGGGAAAAGTGGTTTGTGTTTAGGGATGGAACGTGAACATAAGTTTCACAAACTGTTATTAATAGAAATATTCTATATGTGATAATCATGGAAATAATAGGATAGAATGTTATACTCTATAGTCTTACTAATTAATTTCTTGTATGCCAGTTGAGAGAATCAAGCTATATGTGTTTGCTAAGTAGTAAGTTCATTTGTTCTCCTTTGGCACTTGACTGTGGTTGTAGAGCATCTCTTTTATTAATAGTTAACAGAGTTATAGTAATTATCTGTCTAAAGCTACTTTTTCACATAATCAGAAAAAAATAATCTGATAGCACAAAAGTAATCCAGAATTTCTTATTTTGTTAAATGTTTCTATTCTCAAAATGTTTACCTTTTATCAGAGAATGCGTGTTTTCAAGTCAGTGTCATTTTAAAAATGAAACGATAACCTTTTTTAATAGCTATCTGTTTTGGGAGCAATATCATTATGTATTCTTTTTGGAGTCTTTAAGAGGCTTAAACGTTGAGCTTCTGGTTTTTAGCAATGAATCCCTCCTCCATACTTCCTCTTAGCCTTTGTGTAGTTTTAAAAGTAATAGCATAATATTGTGGGGAAAAGAGGAGAGGCAGAAACTTCAGAGGAGAGAGATTTTAATAAGGCAGTAGTATGACAGAGTAGTTAAAACCACGTGCCCTGGAATGAGATCGTGTGGGTTCACTTTCCAATTCCTTCATGTGTTGGGAGCAACTTTGAGTGCTATCTTAACCCTTTTGCCTTGCTTTCTTCTTGGAACATGGAGGTAATAATATGTAACTCAGAGGGTTTTCATGAAGACCGAATGAGCTAATATAGATGAAATATTCCACATAGTGTCTGGTACATAGTAAGTACTCAATAAATGCCATTATTAATAAAATAATAGTAGAACAGTCAATCTCCAGAGGTATTGGTACAGAGCCTGTATGACAATAAGGAAAGTGATGAATGCCTTTATTATGGGGGTAGGAATGAAAATAATTTTTGAGGTTCTAAAAGAAATTTTAAACCAGCAAGTAATCTGATGCTTGACTTAAAAATACTCAAATAATTACACTATAGTATTCTTCACGGTATTTTATGAATCCCCAGGTTAGAGAGACAGGAGGGAAAAGTAGAGGATAATTTCTCTTTGATTTTTCCTTAATTTTGTATTAATAAAAAACAAACCAAAAAACCCCACTTTATGTAGAGAACGAATAGAAGCACACATGCACACTCAGTCAGGGGTTCTGCTATAGGTGAACACGCATGCAGCCAAGAATGGTTTGTAAATCGCCATGAAGGGAGGGGGGCTGATGAAGACTGGGAGCCATCACTAGCAGCTTCTTCAGATCTCTGAACCCTGCCTGGTAGGCAGAGCCTCCATGAAACAGGAGAACAGTGTCCTAAGTCCTAGTTGGCAACACTAAGAAAACTCTTTTCAGTCAGCCTATTTCATCTTCTGCACAAACGATGGCTTCTTAAGGTCAAGAACATTTTCTGTTTTGCTCATCACTATATCCCAAAACCTAGTTGAAACATCTGGCAAATAGTTTCTTGCTCAGTAAATATTTGTTGAATAAATAAATGAGGTAAAATTTCTCTTCCTCCTTTTATAGAAAACTATATACTCTTCTACCTATTCTCTTTTGCTCTTTCAAGATTGCTATGGTGGTTTATTATAATGTGATTTACTATGGACAAGAAGCATATTATTCCAAGAGAGGACCTAAATTGTTAGGAGAGAAAAATGTTAGTTATTATTTTGCTAACCTCTTTTTGTTGAAGGTTTATTGTTTAAAACTGACTGTAGCCTTCAACAAGAAATTTGGTTTTAGTATTAAATGTTGTTATAGGAGCTGAGCTCTATAAAGCAAAGAATAGAATAGAATAAATGGATTTACATTTTTTTCTTTCATTGTAGACCAGTGATTGATCTTTAGCAATGCAAATAACATAGCTTCTATTGGTGGCCATTCTTGCTGGATTGAGAATGTATTCAAATTGCTTATTTTTTATTGATCTCATGGGTTTCCACAACAAATGAATATAATTAGGGAATTTTGGAAAACTAAATTCTTTTAAAACTCCTTTCTTTCTTATAATTGAACATAAATTTACAATTTTTTCCAGGCAAAATATAGCAATTTTGTGTTTTGCTTTTCAGAATAACTGAAAAGAGACGTAGTAATCATAAATCATTACATGCAAAACAGGAGTGATTAGGGCTTTTCTTCCCAAGGATCTAGTGGTTGAGGCCCAGTGGAGTTAAAACACCTGTTCATATAGCCAAGGTCAGGTCAGCCCCCTCCCATTCAAGCCTCAACTGAAAAGTACAGTGGATTGAGAAAAGTAAATCTTACAATGCTGTTGAAATCTGCTCTTCCCCCCAGAGGGCACATGCTGTGATCTTGCAGTTTGTTACAGAGAGGGGCCTATGGAGCAGTGCCCACCTACCTCCACCACAGCAGAAGGTGTGACTGTGGACCCTTGTCCCAGATGCCACGCCTGAGCTTTGTATACCCAGCCCAATTATTTACCTCCAGACAAGCACTGGAAACTTTACCAAAGACTCTCTCTGATTTGGAGTCTTCTGAATTCATGATTTTGGTGGGATCAAATTGAAATCAAACATTCTCTTCCCTTGTCATAGTCTTATAGATCAAGAATTCTACTGACTTTTTTAACCTTAGTGGACTTTGTTTCTTTGAAATGTAGAAGGGATGTTTGGAAATTTCCCAGAATGTGAAGGTTTATCTTAACATGGACATCTTAACATAAAATTTAACACAAGTTTCTTTCTCATTTACTTTGTTAAAATACTTAAGGGCTATTTTATTTGGCCTTACATCCATATAAGAAGTATAAATTATTTGGCCATTATATTAATGGCCTATAACTTGTCAGGATATGTTTAAGTTTTGATAGAGTTTGTTTTTCTTTAGTTCTCCAGGGGACTTAGTAGGATTTTTGCCTTTAATCTTGCAGCACCCACAGATCCAGAAGAAATCTCAGTATATCAAATACCTTTGCTGTGATGATGTGAGGACTCTGCATCAGTGGGTCAATGGGATCCGCATCGCAAAGGTAGGTTTTCTTTGGATGTGATGAACAGAATGAGATGTTTGATGATATAATTTTGATTGTCACAACAGTTATTCTGATTATTTCATGTTCATAATTTTGCCACTGTCGTGTTTTCTCAGGCCCAAGTTTCATGTTTTAAATGTTGTCTTTTCTCCTTATTGATAGGGATAAAGCTTTTAATAGTTGTATCCAGGGAAGAATACTGCTGGCAAAAGCTTGTGTGATGTCAAAGTGATTTATTTTGGCTTTGAAGAATGCATTATGTGATTCTTACATAGCAGAGTTTAGCAAAAACAAAATAAATTTTTAAATGACTTTAGGTCATGATCATTTACCAACCATATATTGAACAATATCCTAAAAAGTGCTGAGAAGCTGGCCCTGAACCAAGAATTTGGAATGGGAAAAAAATATGTTTATATTTGTAATGAACATATGAATCATGAACAATGAACAATTGAATCTAGTCAATTGTTGACTTCTTGCAGCCTCTCTAAAAATGAGGAAAAATAAGAGTAGATTAAAATTTATTAGTATTAAAAGACTTTTTGCAGTATTATAAGTATTAATTTTAATTCAGATTTTAATTGTTATGAATCAGTAAACAGAAAATGTGTCCCCCTTTCTACCTAAGTTCATATGTCACCATTTACTCCTTTTGTTTAGTATGGGAAGCAGCTCTACATGAACTATCAAGAAGCCTTGAAGAGGACAGAGTCAGCTTATGACTGGACTTCCTTATCCAGCTCCAGCATTAAATCAGGATCCAGTTCTTCCAGCATCCCAGGTAGTTCAAAATGCTTCAAAGCACTGTTTTCCTGCCAATATCAAAGTCTCTATAGAGACCAATAGGTAGACATAGAAATTTCAGCTTGATTATTGAAAACCAGGGTCATATCTAATTTTTAAATTATAATCAATAGATACTTTTTTGTTTGTTTTTGAGACAGGGTCTTATACTGTCACCCATGCTGGAGCACAGTGGCATCATCATAGCTCACTGCAGCCTCCAACTCTTGGGCTCAAGCAATCCTCCTGAGTAGCTAGGAGTACAGGCACGTGTTACCACACCCATTTTAAAAGTTTTTTAAATGTTTTTGTAGAGACAGGGCCTTGCTGTGTTGCCCAGGCTGATCTCCAACTCCTGGCCTTAAGCGGTCCTCCCACCTTGGCCTCTCAAAGTGCTGGGATTATAGGTGTGAGCCACTGTACTTGGCCTGATTTTTTTGTTTTTAATTGTTAGAGGAGATAATATCATGGGCTAGTTCCACAAATGCATTTGAAATGAAAAATCAGTATGTAGACTTACAAAGCCAGGATTCATGTTATTTATAAAGTTTATCAAAAACTCACACATACAGCTGAAAAACAACTACTGATGCATAATTTGGGGTAAAAAGTTTCTTGGGGAAAGTCTTCGTACTCAAAATCCATGATAAAGCTGCCATCTTTCCCTACAGGTTTCCTGACATTTCAGGGGAATGGAAATAACTAGAGCTAGTTCAGTATCACAGTTAAAGAAAGCCATTCAAGTCATCAAACTTTTTAAAATTTTCACAAGAAATCAGTGATACTCAAAAGGTGCTTAATTTTCAGATTCCCACATCCTTTAAGCTAGTGTGCTGTGATTATTTCTTAAGATAAATGCTTCTTTCACTTCATAATGTTCCATGAATGATATCCATGTCATCTAAAAGCAGAATTTTTAAATTGTTCTCACACCATATATGATAAAAAAATAATTAAGTAGTATTTGATTAAAAAGTTGTATGACTCAATAATTAAGTAAAAACAAATTATTGTACATACACAGGTTTGTGTGTATATGTATATTTCCTAGTTTTGTCCACTGAGAGGGCCTAGAAGCAGTGACACCCAGTAACAATGAGAAAACCCAGTGCCTAGATCATGGTTTCTAATACTATGCTCCAGAAAAAGGACTCTTATGGAAATTGTGGACTGATGATAGGGCTATGGCAGAGAATATATACAAGATAAGCCCAGAGCATCTCGCAATGCCAGAGAGTAAGAAAGTGCTCAAGAAAACACGATGGGAGTATGTCAAAGGGACACAGGAGCCAACCTGAAAGAGCTCCAGTGGCCAAAGCTGGAGCAATTTGAGCAATACAATAAATAATGTAGTAAAGGATTATAGCCCAAATTATAAAATAAATATCCATGAGTCACTGATATAAATTATTGGATAAATAACTGGGAAAAAGAAACAACCTTCCTGTATGGAAGATTTCTAAATGATGAAGACACTTTGCCCTCAAGGAGATAGAACTTAACTCCACACTCCTCAAGTGTGGGCTGTGCATAGTGACTTGCTTTCACATGGGGGAGGATGGGTACCTTCACAGTGGAGAAACCTTACAAACACTACTTCAGCCAGGTGATCAAGGCTAATATCATTAGTAATAAGTCATATTGACAACAGGTACCCTTGATGTAATGTGATGAGAATGGCTTTTTTTTCTCTGTAGTCTTCCTCCCCAAATCCCATGACCTCAGATGATTAATCAAGAGGAAAGCATCAGAGAAACCAAAACTGAGAGACAGTCTGCAAAATACCCGACCAGTACTCCCCAAAACTGTCAAAGTCATCAAAAACAGGAAAGTCTGAGAAACTGCTGTGGGTGACATGACGACTGTTATGTGCTATCCTGGATCAGAAAGTGGATGTTAGGGAAAAACTAGTGAAATCCAAATAAAGTGTGGAGTTTAGTTAATAGTAATGTACTAGTGTCATTTCCTGAGTTGCAACAAATGTCCTGTAGTAAGGTAGCATGTTAATTGGGGTAAACTAAAGGGAAGTAAAATTAAAAGAGGACACTCCCCCCCCCGAAGAAATTCTTTAAAACCAAGCATATTGCTACATAATGAGATAAACTAGATGCCAGGTATGTACAAATTCTGTGCTAAAACTGTTCTAATATTCTGATACTCAAATACCCAATCTGTAAATATCTAAAACTAAGATAAAATGTTTATTAAAATGGAGGAAAAAAAACCTCTTCCAAAACATGGATTAGGATAGGCAAGGTAAGAGTAGCAAATAGGGCCGGGCGAGGTGGCTCACGCCTGTAATCCTAGCTCTCTGGGAGGCCGAGGTGGGCGGATCGTTTGAGCTCAGGAGTTCAAGACCAGCCTGAGCAAGAGGGAGACCCCATCTCTACTATAAGTAGAAAGAAATTAATTGGCCAACTAATATATATAGAAAAAATTAGCCGGGCATGCTGGCGCATGCCTGTAGTCCCAGCTACTTGGGAGGCTGAGGCAGCAGGATTGCTTAAGCCCAGGAGTTTGAGGTTGCTGTGAGCTAGGCTGATGCCACGGCACTCACTCTAGCCTGGGCAATAAAGTGAGACTCTGTCTCAAAAAAAAAAAAAAAAAAAGAGTAGCAAATAGGAAAAGTAGGTAGCAAAAGGAAATTAAGGGATAGAAGATTAAGAAAAGATGAATAATGTTTTTTTAATTTTTTAATAATATTTTCAAAAAATTTCTATAGTACTTAAATCAAGCACTTTCACACATTATGATGTAGTATAGGTTTAGTGCCTTTTCCTATGCCAACATCATTCATATAGTTTGTATAAAGTATTAAGTAGACTTTTTAATGTAAATCATAAAATCATATATTGAAGAGAGCTCAAGGATTCATGGGTTCCAGCCTCGTGTCTTATAAACTGTTGTTCAAGATATTAAATAGAGATAATAAATGAGGCTAGTGAAGTTGTGACTTTTAAAAAACTACTCAGCTATTATGTGATCGAAAAAGAAGAAAACAGAGTAGGTTGATTGTATTTTTGCCCTAAGGATATTGTCTTAACTTTATCCAAAAGAGTTTGGGTTTAGGATTTCCTTGTGGCTATTATCTTTGACTACTTTGGCTAACTTCGCTGATTTGCTTGCTTAATATCACAGCCTAATGATATCCACACATCACAGAGTGAGATCAGTTTTAACATTTGAGTCTCCACTAGATGCCAGGCATCAAGTTAGGTGCATCCACATGGTTACCTTACCTAATCAGGAGTCCAGTGAAATAATCTTGTCAGATCCCTCAGCTCACATGTCAGTCAGAGACACACTGTGTCTTCACAGCCTTTCCCACCAGGTCTTGCTCCCCTGAAGACTTTTCGGTGCCTTGCCTAGGAGGCCAAGGACATAGCACGGCTGCTGCCCTATGGGGCCAATTCTTAAATCCCTAGGAAACACACTTCTCACTAGGGCGTTGAATTCTAAGTATTGTTCATTGCTAGGGAAAAGGAGGAAATCATTGTTTATAGATCTGAATTCTTAAATTACAACTCTGAGAACAGCCTGGAGCAGATGTTATTAAAAAGGCTGATTCTCAAAGTAATGAAGACATGATTGAAAAAAACTCAGACCTCCACTGATGGTTCATTAATTCTTTTCCTTGTTGAGAGTAGATTTCACACAATCATGAAATCAAGTTGTCAAGATACGACTAATGTTATAGGAGTCCTTTATTGTAATTATCAGTCTCTCATGGTGAACTCTTTAAAAAGAATCCAAGAATTCCTAGTAACCCCAAGTCAAAGAAAGTTTTCTAGTGGAAAATATGGGCAATGTTTATAATGAAATGAGTTGAGTAAAAGTAGCTTGTTACTGTCCGACATAGTTGCAGTCCCCAAACCCTGGGGCTCTGACCGGCATTGTCAGTGGCCTGTTAGGAGCTGGGCTGCACAGCAGGAGGTGCATGGGCACGGTTTCATCTGTATTTATAGCTGTTCCCCATTGCTCGCATCAGTGCATAATTTCTGCTTCCTGTCAGATCAGCAGCGGCATTAGATTCTGTGTTTGTGAGTACAAACCCTCCTATAAACTGTGCATCCAAGGTATTAGTTGCATGTTCCTTATGAGGATCTGATGCCTGATGATCTGAGGTGTAGCTGAGGCAGTGATGCTAGTGCTGGGGAGCGGCTACAAATACAGATTATCATTAGCAGAGAGGTTTGACTGCACAAGAAATGTAATGTGCTTGAATCATCCCAAGACCATTCCCCACCCCCACCCTGGTCTGTGGAAAAACTGTCTTCCATGAAACCAGTAGCTGGTGCCAAAAAGGTTGGGGACCACTGCTACATAGCATTTGACCTGTGTAAAAAGATCTATCTAGGGTGACTTCTGGGGGCCCCCTCTTGGGGCCCCAGAACCTTGTCCAAAAAAAAAAAATCTATCTAAATGTTCATATATATTCCTACTGTCAGAATAGTGACTCATTTAATCCAGTTTTTTAAAAACTATTTTAAACAGAGTCTCAGTCGAATCACTCGAATCAGTCTGACAGTGGAGTTTCCGACACTCAGCCAGCAGGACACATTCGTTCCCAGAGCATTGTGAGCTCCATCTTCTCCGAAGCCTGGAAGCGAGGCACTCAGTTGGAAGAGTCCAACAAGGTAACACACTCGTTTTAATTTACATAGAATAATCTGTGGTATTCTATGGGTTTAACTTGTCACACTTTTATTCCTTTATTAAGAATCCTGCCGGACTCATGCCTATAATCCTAGCAGTCTGGGAGGCTGAAGCGGGCAGATCGTTTGCGCTCAGGAGTTTGAGACCAGCCTGAGCAAGAGTAAAACCCTGTCTCTGCTAAAAAAAAAAAAAATACAAAGAAATTAGCTGGACAACTAAAAGTATATATATAAAAAATTAGCTGGGCTCGGTGGCGCATCCCTGTAGACCTAGCTACTCGGGAGGCTGAGGCAGGAGAATGGATTGAGCCCAGAAGTTTGAGGTTGCTGTGAGCTAGGCTGATGCCACGGCACTCTAGCCCAGGCAACAGAGTGAGACTAGTCTCAAAAAAAAAAAAAAAAGAATCTTTATTTGGCCCTATTTCGGACTTCTTTCTCACATCTTCACCCTTCCTTTTGTAAGGGGTAAAACTGTCTCAGACCTGTCGATTTGACTTCCCCTTGGAAATATTTGCAAATTGGCTCTAATGACTTCAGATCTCAAAAATGAAGAAAAACCCAGCAATTTAACTCTTTCATCAGTGGCTCAAACTTTTTAGAAATAACAATTTCCTCCTTTGCACTCTTAATTTGATAGTACAACACCAACTAGTGCCAATGCCCTAAATATGTTCCAGAGAAGCTCCTTACAGTTATTTCTTTATCTATTAGTAATTTAATTCATTGAGACTCATTCCTTATCTTCTTTCTTTTGTGCTTTTTTGCATTTCTCTGGCATTGATGAATTTTCTCAAATTATCCTTTATGTGGAAGACTAAAGTCAAATCAGTCCCCATAAAATTTTGGATTTCTGAACCTTGCATAGTAACTGTTCAGTGACACTGAAGATGACTATACTTATTACAAGACCATAATTAGAAAAATAGAGTGGTTCTTTACCTGAGTTAAGACACCGTAGTCCTCTGTCAAACAGCCTCTGCAGTTGTGCAGGCAAGGCTGTATCCTGGCTGTCGTCATTGCAGTGTGCAAGAACTTACTCCATCATTGAGGAAGAGTAACATCTGGCCTATTTTGTTTTTACCCAATAATTTTGATTTTTGTTATCGTTGTTGTTCTTACGGTCTGAATCACTTACACAGGTACATTCACGAATGAGAATTAAATGGACATTTTCCCTCAGTTTATTCCTACCTGTGTATGTGGTTGATTAACTGGTCTTTGGGAGGATGGAGGAGCCATCAGGAGCACAGTGTGGGATGAGGCACTTTGCTTCAGAAGTGAGTGTTTGAGAATTAGTTCTAATGATACAAAGTCTCAAAACACTGACAGTTTAATTCCCTTATCAGTGAGTCACACTTTAAGAGTAATTCTGTCTCCTTTCCCCCCGTTTAATCAATTTGGATGTAGCTAGTACTATAAAAATGTATTTAGGGAAGCTTCTTTACATAAGTCGGATGTCTACAGAAAAACCCTTTGCCTCACCAAGTTATGAATGGTGACATCCATGTGCAATTTTAAGTTATAAAACTACTTAGTTGTTATATTTAAGGCCAAGGAAAACAAAGACCCAAACGTTCTGTGATTAAGAAGCCAAGTCCATCATTGCACAAAGTGTTTCAGAAAGAATATAAACCCTGCTGTGCAGCGAGTCTTGATCACATTGTGTATTTCTTCTCCTGTTACCTCAGTCTCAGGTGCCACATGAGAAGGCCAGCACAGCTAAGGCCTGCGCCCCTGAAGCAGCCAAGACAGGGTCAAGTTAAGGTCAGGGGCTGTTCTCTGGAAACACATTAACCTGAGTGACTCCTATAACCAAATCTTACAGACTAATGCTTTTACCTTGATGTGTAATTTTTAAGGAGACATGTGAGTGTCCTGATGGGCATTAGAATTGTGCCCTATAATGAGGCTTCTAGTCCACCAACATTCTCGATTCTAATTAGATGTCAAATGTAATTGAAAACAAATGGTTTATCTTGGATCCTCAGAGTTTGTTCAAAGAGCCTAAAAGATGCACCCAATTTACTAAACCAAGGGTCCTTTCTTTTCTCTTTTCAAAAGTACTTAAATCACCATCTTGCATGATTAGCTCCATAAAGTAAACAACCAGATGTGGTCATTTCAGCAATGATGAGGTACCCAAGATGGCTTTGTCAGCAGATTGTTGGCAAACCCTAGCTCCCATTTCCTGATACATTTCCTTTACTCCAGCCTTCCAAAGTTTCTTCTTATTTTCTTCTGTTTCTTTAGGATACTTTTGTGATCTTTTGCCATAATGTTTACAAAGCATTTCTTTATGTATTTTCCAGTAAAACAAATGTAAAGAATGCTCCCCCTTTACCTGCATTGCTGGACTGTGCATGTTGGATGCAAGTGTCTCACCTGAACACAAATGTGTGTGTCAAGCTCATTCATTGCTGTGTGACTGTGCACGCCTGCTGAACATTCTCATGCTCTCATGTGTCAGCTTACTAGCATCAAAAAGCTGTGTTCACTCCTCAGGACGCCCTCCACCAGCACTCTCAACCCAGTACGGCATCTGCTTGATGTGGATGCAGTCCAGTCGAGAATAGAAGGTGAACTCGAGCCGTCACATCTCCCTTGCCCACGTGCAGCGCTCAGGGCCTTCCACAGAGGCTTCCCTTTCAGGGCAGGGTGTGAGAAAGTCATACAGCCAAGGTCAGAAATCACACGTCCTGTCACCAGTCAGACAGCTTTTGCATTGGGAAGTTTTTCCTAGGTGATTAGGCAGTCTAGCTATTTGAGAATACTGTTTGGTAAAATAAATTTTCTGTGTCCTTGTTGCCCAAATCAGATTTTAGCCTTCCTGACGCTGTCCATCTTTATGGTCACCGCCAGCTGCTGCTTCCTTTTCATGCATGTCCCAGACTCCTTGCTTTTTACTTTTACACAATCAAAGCTTACCTCTATAACTGTTTTGTTTGTTGTTTTTTTCTCTCTCCCACCCCCCTTTATACTCTTTTTAGGCCAGAATGGAGTCTATGAATCGGCCCTACACTTCACTTGTGCCCCCTTTATCCCCACAACCTAAGATAGTCACCCCTTACACTGCTTCACAGCCTTCCCCACCCCTCCCGCCACCCCCGCCCCCGCCCCCTCCACCTCCCCCACCTCCACCCCCACCCCCTCCCCCTCTCCCCAGCCAATCCACACCTTCTGCGGGCTCAGCAGCACCCACGTTTGTCAAGTACAGCACAATAACAAGGCTGCAGAACGCAGCTCAGCAGTCAGGGCCCCTGTTTAAGCCTCCAACACCCCCAGTGATGCAATCGCAGTCAGTAAAGCCTCAGATCCTGGTGCCCCCCAATGGAGTTGTTCCACCTCCACCCCCACCTCCCCCTCCCCCAACCCCTGGCTCGGCTATGGCCCAGCTGAAGCCGGCACCGTGTGGCCCGTCCCTCCCACAGTTCAGCCCCCCACCTCCTCCACTGAAGATTCATCAAGTTCAGCATATTACTCAGGCTGCTCCTCCAACACCCCCCCCAGCTCCTCCCGTCCCTGCACCTCTCCCTCCCCAAGCACCCCCAAAACCTCTCGTGACCATCCCACCAACCAGCACCAAGACTGTGCTGCCTGTTGTGACACAAACTGCACCACCCACACCAACTCCTCCAGTGCCCCCAGCAAAAAAGCAGCTGGCTTTCCCTGTTTCTCATGTTCCACCCTCTCCGCCTGCCCCTCCTGGTCCAGTGCCCCCACCTACATTACCCAAGCAACAGAGCTTCTGTGTGAAACCCCCTCCCTCTCCACTGTCCCCCGTGCCCTCAGTGGTGAAGCAGATTGCCAGCCAGTTCCCCCCACCTCCAACCCCTCCTCCTGCGGAATCTCAGCCCCTAAAGCCCATCCCAGCAAATGTAGCTCCACAGTCCCCTCCTGCTGTGAAAGCAAAACCCAAGTGGCAGCCCAGCTCCATCCCTGTCCCCTCTCCTGACTTCCCTCCTCCCCCTCCTGAGAGCAGCCTGGTGTTTCCTCCTCCACTGCCACCACCAGCCCCAGCACCCCCACCACCACCACCCACAGCTTCTCCTGCCCCTGACAAAAGTGGATCTCCAGGCAAAAAGACCAGTAAGACATCCAGCCCTGGGGGAAAGAAACCACCCCCAACCCCACAGCGCAACTCCAGCATTAAATCCAGTGGTTGTGCAGAGCACCCTGAGCCTAAGAGACCCTCGGTTGACAGTCTAGTGAGCAAGTTTGCATCACCGGCAGAATCAGGGTCTCCCAGCAAGGAGACCCCACCACCTCCTGCAGCACCGCCCAAACCTGGGAAACTAAATCTTTCTGGAGTTAACCTTCCTGGAGTTCTCCAACAAGGGTGTGTGTCAGCAAAAGCCTCTGTTCTGAGTGGGCATGGAAAGGACTCTGTGGCGGAATTTCCTTCTCCCCCATCTGATTCTGACTTTCCACCCCCTCCACCTGAAATAGAGCTTCCTCTGCCCCCTGTAGAGATTCCAGCAGTATTCTCGGGCAACACCTCTCCAAAAGTGGCAGTTGTTAATCCTCAACCACAGCCGTGGTCTAAAACATCAGTGAAGAAAGCCCCTCCACCCACACGACCCAAACGGAATGACAGCACCCGCCTCACTCAAGCGGAGATCTCGGAGCAGCCAGCAATGGCCACAGTTGTGCCACAAGTGCCCACCTCTCCCAAATCCAGCCTTAGTGTCCAGCCTGGATTCCTGGCTGACCTCAACAGGACACTGCAACGGAAGTCCATCACTCGGCATGGCTCGCTCTCCTCCTCCCGCATGTCCAGAGCAGAACCCACAGCCACCATGGATGATATGGCGTTGCCCCCGCCACCCCCTGAACTGCTGTCTGAGCAGCAGAAGACTGGTTATGGAGGCAGTCATATATCAGGCTATGCAACACTGCGGAGAGGACCCCCTCCAGCTCCCCCCAAAAGAGACCAGAACACCAAGCTCTCGAGAGACTGGTAGCTACCATAGGACTTTATTTTCATGGTATCTGTAATCTGTTCTACAATCAGCTCACCTGATCATCTGTGAATTCAGGTGTTCAGAGCCTCCTGGTATGGTGGTGGTGGTATTCAGGTAGTGTCCAGCTGTGTGTGCGTGTGTACATGTGCATGTGTGCATATATATGTATACATATATGTATGTGTGTACAGAGTGAATGAGCTGAGAGTGATTCTGTTTATTACTTTTCTCGCCTAATCTAGTGGTTTTTGTTCATTTTGGGTGGAACAGGCATGTAAGGGGATGTGTGTACTGTCTTTTGTGATTTCATTTAATCTGTCATGTGGATTGGACCAAAAACTTCTAATTACTTATTTAGAAGGTATAAGTGTCTGTCCATGTGTAGCCTATTTGTGCATGTTGTGTATTACATAATTAAGGAATAGATGTATAATGTGCTATTTCTCAGTTTGAGAAAACAACCGGAATGTTTGGTGTATCTATAGGGCTTTTATGTTTGTTTTTCCCCCAGTTGGCTGAAGTTAGAACTGCTTGACTGACACTTCATTATTATATGTAAAGGGGCACTTTAAATCAGGAAAATCTCTCGGCTTCACAGAACGGGTAAATAGTGCAGGATGGGGAAATGTTCACAAACATCTGTATATGGTTGTGCCTAGAAAGTAAATACATGGTGTAACTAGACCATTCTAGTTGCAGTACTGCTGCAATGATCCTACCTACATATAGGATGTATTCTCTCACAGGTAAGTTCTTTGCCTATAATACACAAATAATTTAGTGCTATAATCCTGGATAGTTCCTTTTCAGTACTGTTTTACGAATCTTCATCAGTTTGGCTTCATGGTCCTTGCTTTGATTTGTTGTAAGAGTGTCCAACACAATATCCCTATGTTCTGTCCCAATATATCTTTGGGTCACCAGTTAACGTTTTTATAGTGTGTGCTTTAGATAGATGTTGATATTAGATATCTATAGACAATTGGTGTATGAAATATACACATCTTGTGCCCAATATGGGACATCATTACAAAAAACACACTTTCTGAAATGCCTATTTTGTGTATTGCTCTATAGGAGGGATGAGAAAGAACAAAACTGGCCCCTGTGCAAATGTCATTAATCAGGTTGTATATGGGCTGTAACAAGTAATACAAATAATTCATTAAGTATACCACTATCATGGAGGAAAAGAAAATAAATGAGGTTTTGACAATTTCATCCATAGCTACTAGAGCTACTAGGACCCTTGCTGGCTGCCGCCCAGTTGTGGAAGTTCGTCCAGGTTACCAGGTGTTCTGATAAAGTAGTGTAGTCCAAGTACAGTAAGTAGCATTACATATTATGCATGTGCAATTTGGTATAACATGGAATCATTGATCTAAGGACACACCATACTTCTCTATGCTTTTTTTTCCTGTGAATTTTCCTTGGTACATGAAGAAATGTGTACTGTCTTATCAATTTATTATGATAAATGACTATTAGGAATAAAATGCAATCTTAGAGCTGCTCTGAAACAAGAGAATAAAAACTGGCCATCCAAGCACTTGTGAGCACATCTTGTAGAAAGTCTATGCCTATTATGTATAAGGATTGATTACTAATGCAAACTGCAGAAATCTTGTGACACTGTCCCACAAGGAAAAATTGATGCCAATAAAGTAGGGCAGCAATGGTAAATAATTCGAGAATAAGCAAAACTTGTACTGTGTCCACAAGGTCTTACTGTAATCCACTCTCCAAGAAAACTGCATCATGGAGAGTAAGTGGCACCACTCCATTGCTACGTCTCCAGCATCTCTAGGATGTTGTTCAGTACATTCATGTGGTTGTGGAGCAATAAGAATATATACCATGGTGTAGTTTTATAAAGTTCTGCTGCTTGAAAAGATATTTTTTGGATCTTTCCAATTGTTCACAAAGTTTTGTGTGCTTCATAGGCTTTTGAGGTGACATTTTAGCACATCTGCATTGTTAATTTAAGCATGCACAGCAGTTTGGGTACCCTTTAAGTAGATTGCCAAGCTCCAGCGTGACTCATGAGTGAAGTAATTTCCCAGTCTTCTGCCTGCAGTTTTAAATTCTAAGGATTAACCATATTTGTGGGTTAAATAGTTATTAAGAATATGAATCCTATTTCCTAAGTATTCATCCCTAGGGTTTTGCTTTGGGTTGTTTTATTATGGTGGGATTTTTTTTTTTTTTTAATATGAAGGTGGACAATTTCAACTTTCCTGGGAGGGGAGGGAATAATGTACCCCAATCTTCTTTCACCCATGATTAGATCTCTAAAACAACAGCCTTTATTTTTCAATGCAGGATTTCCTGGATTTCTTGCTTGTGTCAATCCTGATGATAGCCATCCTGAACAGATACTTCTGGTATATTTTCCTGAAAACGCACAGATCCTTTTGAACACTAGTGATGCCAAGAAGAGAGCAGGCCCAGAGGAAGGGGACTAAGTCATTTTTATCCCCAGTCCAGTGGCTTGTCTGACCAGCTGTTTCCCTTATATTCTCCGAGGATGGAAATGGCTATTAATTAAAAAAAAAAAAAAAAAAAAAACTAAATTCTTTTATACCATATGTATGAAACAACTGAATTTTTAAAAATCTAAAATGGAACTTTAGGTTATACTTCTAGTGTTTTACTCCCTAGTGGGTTTTTCTTAAATTTGAATTTTTGTTGGGATGTAGGGTTTTTTTCTTGAGACTCCTGTATATCTTGTAGTTCCTCTTCTTTTCTGGTGTAATCCTGGAAAGCATCTACTGCCAGATGTCATTAGTTCTGTGCCTTCTTTCACTGCCTTCTGCTCGGCAGCTCTAGCCCAGCTTGGCTGCTTCAGGTCAAAGAAGGAATCTGAACAGCTGAATTAACCATACTGAAGTCAGCAGCATGGATGATCTCATCCTGCTATGGAGAGCAGTGTAAACAGGTGCCTATCATAGATAGTGACTTGCTTAATTAGTGACACCCTTAATTTCTACTGTAAATAATTTCAAAATTGCATCATTCTATGCTTTTAAATTTGGGCACAAACTCTGAAGGATAAAAGAACCTATTCTCAGTAAAACTACTTCAGGTTCATAGGTAATATAATTATTATATTTTAGACTACTCTGTGTTGAGTTTTACCAGCTTGGCTTTTACTACTCAAACTTAAAAATTTATTTTTCCCTTAGCTGCTATAATTCTCATTGGGAGAAGTAACTATTGAGGTTTTTACAGATACCCACTTAACTGTAAATTGAATTTTTTAAATTTCTAGGACTTTTTAAAATGAGAACGATTGCAGAGTTTTAAGTTATAGAAAACTGTTTCCATCAGAAAATTTCAAATGAAGTAACATAAAGATGGGTGTTTTACAGTCCTCTAAAAAAAAAAAAAAAGGTGCTCCTGCCCACCGACAGCATACCCTATAAAAAACCATGGGGACTGTGAACTATTTTAGGTCCCCCCTCTCTACATCTGTTTTGTCACTGGAAACAATGTTGAGTTTACCAAGAAAGAAAAAATTGGGGGATCATAGTAATTTAGTAAAGTGACAACAACTGAGATCAAAGTTAATAGGAGCTGCATATCAAATTTAAGTCTCAGAAGCTGCTATTCTGGGAGAATAAGCAGCTTGTTTCAAGGATGTAAGATTATAAATTAGCCTAAAGAATAGTTTAACTGATGTAATCCCACAGATTTTATTCAAGTTTAAATTAAACCTATATAATCCTATATGACTGTAGGTATGATGACTCTTTCAATAAAATAGGTATAAAAATTTGGGCTTATACACTTGCAAGGATGACTATTAAAAAAAAAACACCTTTAGATTGCAAGTACCTTTTGGCACTTTGATTTTATACACACACATACTTGATATCATCTGTATAAAGCAGGGTACCCCTAACCCTGTAGGAATGTGACCTCTTACAAAGTTGAGATTTGATCCAAAGAGAAATGCAAGTAGAACAGAATTAAATACCTACTGTCTTTTTAAGATTTTCCTATTAAACTTCAATGAGAACATTTCTATACCTTTACCATTCTATCCCTCAAAGAAAATAAGTTTTCAATTCTTACTGTGCCCTTGTACAGTCTCCATGTAAAACAAATCTGAAATTTAGCTATAGAATGAAGTTGCTAGATATAAGCAAAACAACATACTTGATAGACACTTGAAGGGAAAAACTCCCCAACTGGTTTGCTCTTTGCTTGAAGTAATAAACCATTTAGAAGAGAAAATAATATTTGCTGTAATCCCCAGTGCCTTGAATTCCTTTGGCAGAATAGCATTTTTTAAAAAAAATCGAAGCAAACTTTGAGGTGCTAATGAAAGCAAAGGAAGGTATTTCAAGTTTTGGCAGAAATGGAAAAAAGTGATTGTCTCAAAAGAGATGGCTTCTTCTACTTAAAACGGGGTCTGGCTGCTTTTTACCAAAGACATTTAGAAAAGCGAATCGAGTCATATTTTAAAGATGGCTACACTGGGAAGTGGGTATGTTGATCGTGGATGGCTATTAATACCAAGCTCATGATTGTGGAAGCCTCAACCTCTTCTTAGGCAGTAAAACATGCCTACAGCACTTACAGGGGAGGGGGGAAACCTTACATTTTGGAAACTTCATTTGTTCCTTAAATTTATTGTGACGTAATACCAAAAACTGCCATTTTTCATGATTCCCCACCTCTTAAATTTTTTTCTCTACTTGTAAATAATCCCTCCTAGAAAAACATAAACTGGAATGTTTCAAATGATTTTGCTTAATTATCAGCCACTCATGAACTCTTCTTACAGAATGTACATTTAAGATTAAACATCATTAGCTTGTGCTAAGTGTTGTAAAAACATTGTTTACTATTTTAAAGGAAAATTGCACATTATATTTAACTGGGATTGCTCCCTCCCTTCCCCATTTCTTTAAAAAAAAAAAAAGAGTCAGTGCTCACACACAGACTTCTAGGCTGTGGGAGCTTTGCCATAAATAAATAGAAACAAAGTAGAAATATACTTTTTTAAAGCATGAAAAAGATGACACAAGGAACAGCATTATAAAGTATCAGAGGACATCATTCGAAGGATTATGTACAGCTCAGTAAAGATGAAGTTACAATTTTTCTTTCAGCTTTGTTATTTTCTTCTGCATAAATGTATGCTCTCATTTCATTACGTGCCTTGCTCCCTGATTGTGTAAAACTATATAGAGAGATATATATGAAAGAGATATATTCAGTACTACTGACGATGTTTTTGTTCTGCTGGATTAAGTTATTTTCTAAGTTGCTCTTGCCATTTACTGTCAGTAAACTATTGTAATGGCTTAGGACAGTAGTCATACAGTCAGTGTAAATTTGTTTTTCAGTTACATGTTTTCATTATGTCAGTTTACCCAATCCTTAATAAAAAGAAAAAAAATAGATTTCATTTAAACATGGTGACTTGAGTGTTTGTGGACCGGTACTATTAAGAGCCTGCTTTTGCTTTTTATGTTGGGGTACCTAAAAATAGGCATACATACAGAGTAAGAACAAATTAAGTATGGTGGTGAATAAATGTTTTCTTTATTTCAGCATATTATGGGGGGTACAAATGTTTAGGTTACATGTATTGCCTTTCCCCTGCCCAAGTCAGATCTTCAAGCCTGTCCATCCCCCAGACAGTGCACACCCCACCCATTAGGTGTGAATACACGCATCCCTTCCTCCCCACTGCCCGACACCCCATGAGTGTTACTATTATGTGTGCACATAATTGTTGATCAGGTGAATACCAGTTTGATGGTGAGTACATGCGGTGCTTGTTTTTCCATGCTTGTGGTACTTAGTAGAATAAGCTCCAGCTCTATCCAGGATAATACAAGAGGTGCTAGACCACCATTGGTTTTTGTGCTGAGTAGTATCCCATGGTATACGTATACCACATTTTATTAATCCATTCATGTACTGGTGGGCACTTGGGTTGTTTCCACAGCTTTGCAATTGTGAATTGTGCTGCTGTAAACCTTCTAGTGCAGATGTCTTTTTTATAGAATGTCATTTTTTTCCCTTTGGTAGATGCCCAGTAATGGGATTGCTGGATCAAATGGTAGTCCTACTTGTAGCTCTTTGAGGTATCTCCATATTACTTTACATAAAGGTTGTACTAGTTTGTAGTCCCACTGTCAGTGAATGAGTGGGACTGTAAACTAGTACAACCTCTTTCTCCACATACATGCCATCATTTACTGTTTTGGGACTTTTTGATAAAAGCCATGTTCACTGGAGTTAAGTGATATTGTGGTTTTGATTTGCATTTCCCTGATGATTAGAGATGCTGAGCATTTTTTCATATGTTCGTTGGCCAGTAGTCTGTCTTTAGTAAAGTTTCTGTTCAAGTCCTTAGCCCACATTTTAATGGGGTTGATTTTTTTCTTGGTGATTTTCCTGAATTCTATATATATTCTAGTTATCAGCCCTTTCTCAGATGTGTAGCATGTGAATATTTTCCCTCATTCTGTAGGTTGTCTGTTTGCTCTCATGATAGTTTCCTTGGCTGTACAGAAGCTTTTTAATTTGATCAGGTCCCATTTATTTTTGTTGTTGCCTAGGCTGATATCTGTAAGAGTTTTTCCAACATTTTCTTCTAGAATTCTTATAGTTTCATGCCTTAGGTTTAAGTCTGTTATTTTTACCGTGAGTTGATTTTTGTGATGTGGGGATCCTGTTTCAGTCTTCTACATGTGGCTATCACCATTTATTGAATAAGGATTCTCTTCCCAAGTGTATGTTTTTGTCTGCTTGTCAGAGATTAGATGGCTATATGAGGATGGCTTTATATCTGGGTTCTCAGTTCTATTCCATTGGTCTATGCCCCTGTTCTTATGCCAGTCCCATGCTGTTTTAGTTACTGTAGCCTTGTAGCATAGCTTGAAGTCTGATAGATTGATGCCTCCCAATTTGTTCTTTTTAAGATTGCTTTGGCTATACAGGGTCTTCTCTGGTTCCACATGAAGTGTAGAATTTTTTCTAGATCTGCGAAAAATGATGTTGATATTTTAATAGGGATTGCATTGAATCTGTAGATCACTTTGGGTAATAGAGACATTTTAACAATATCAATTCTGCATGGTGGCTCACGCCTGTAATCCTAGCACTCTGGGAGGCCAAGGCGGATCGTTTTGAGCTCAGGAGTTTGAGACCAGCCTGAGCAAGAACGAGACCCAGTCTCTACCAAAAATAGAAAAAAATTAGCTGAGTATGGTGGTGCATGCCTCTAGTCCCAGCTACTCGGGAGGCTTAGGCAGAAGGATCGCTTGAGCCCAGGAGTTTGAGGTTGCTGTGAGCTAGACTGACTCCACGGCACTCTAGCCTGGGCAACAGAGTGAGACTCTTGCCTCAAAAAAATAAAAACAATGTCGATTCTGCCAACTTGTGAGCATGGTATGGTCTCCCACCTGTTCATGTCCTCTGCTATTCCCTTTCTTAGTGTTTTGTGGTTCTCCCTGTAGAAGTCTTTTACCTCCTTAAATATATTTCTAGGTATTTTATTTTCTTTGTTGCTATTGCGAAGGCTATTGAGTCTTTGATTTGGTTATCAGTTTGTTGTTAGCGTATAGGAATGCTACTGATTTCTGTACATTGATTCTGTAACCTGAGACTTTACTGAATTTATCAATTCCAATAGTCTCATGGCAGAATCTTTGGGGTTGTTTACATATAAGATCATATTGTCAGCGAAGAGCGAGAGCTTGACCTCTTCTGCCCCCATTTGGATGCTCTTGATTTCCTCCTTTTATGTCATTGCTCTGGCTAGGACTTCCAGCACTATGTTCAATACAAGTGGTGATAGAGGGCAATGTTGTCTGGTTCCAGTTCTAAGCAGGAATACTTTCAATTTTTCCCCATTCAGTATGTTGGCTGTTGATTTGTCATATAAGGCTTTTATCATTTTGAGG
The DNA here is from genome assembly GCA_008750895.1 of Mirza zaza. NCBI lineage: Eukaryota > Metazoa > Chordata > Mammalia > Primates > Cheirogaleidae > Mirza > Mirza zaza. The sequence goes on from VSMD01056593.1 coordinate 49,069, forward strand.
TAAGTCCCATCCATGCCTATTTTGTTAAGCATTCTTATCACAAAAGGGTACTGAATTTTGTGAAATGCTTTTTCTGCATCTGAGAGGATCATATATATAGTCTTTGTTTTTGCTTCTGTTTATGTGGTAGATAAAGATTTGCATATGTTGAACCACCCTGGATCTCTGGGATAAAGTCCACTTGGTCGTGATGGATTATTTTTTTTAATAAGCACCTGAATTTGTTCTGCTACAATTTTATTGAGAATTTTTGCATCTACAGTTATACGGCATATTGGCCTGTAGTTTTTTTTGTTGTTGAGTCCTTTCCTGGTTTTGGTATCAGAGTGACGATGTCTTCATAAAATGTTGAGGATTCCTTCCTTCTTGATGTTGTGGAATAATTTCTGCAGGACAGACACCAGTTCTTCTTTGTAGGTCTGGTAAAATTCAGGTGTGAAACCATCTGGTCTGGGATTTTACTTTTGAGGAAAATTTTTTATTGCTGCTTCAATTTCGGTTCTTAAAATTGGTCTGTTCAGGAATTCTATTTCTTCCTGATTGAGCCTAGGGAGGCTGTGTGTTTCTAAGAATTTGTCCATTTCCTCCACGTTTTCAAGTTTATATGCATAGAGGTTTATATAGTATTCATACATGATATCTTCTATTTCCATGGTATCAGTTGTAATTTTTCATTCCTGACTGAGCTTATTCGAGTTCTTCCTTTTCTGCTTCTTGTTAATCAAAACCATGTCAATTTTGTTTTTTTCAAAGAACCAACTTTTATTAATCTTCAGTATAGTTTTTTGTTGTTGATTTCATTTAGTTCTGTTCTGATCTTTGTTATTTCTTTTCTTTTGTTGGGTTTGGGATTGGTTTGCTCATCCTTTTCCAGTTCTTTGAGGCGATTCATAGATTGTTGATTTGTGATCTTTTTGTCTTTTGGATGTAGGCATTCATGGATACAAATTTTCCTCTCAGGACTGCGTTAGCTGTGTCGCACAGATTTTGATAATTTGTGCCTCCTTTATCATTTAGTTCAAAGAATCTTTTGATTTCCATCTTAGTTTCCTCAACCCAATAATTGTTCAGCAGAAGGTTGTTTAGTTTCCATAACTTTGTGTATAGATGAGAGTTTCTGTTGCTTTCTAATTTTATTCCACTGTGGTCTCAGAAGATACATGGTACAATTTGTTGGGACATGTTTTGTGGCCTAGGATATGGTCAATCTTAAAAAATGTCCCATGAGCTGATGAAAAAATGTATGTTCAGTAGTTAGTGGATAGAATGTTCTATGAATGTCTGTTAGGCTGATTCATTCTAGAGTTCTGTTTAAGTCCATTGTTTCTTGGCTTATTTTCTGTTTGGAAGTTTGTCCTGTTCTGTCAGAAGGGTGTTGAAGTCCGTGGCTATTACAGTGCTGCTGCTTATCATTGTTTAGATCAAATAGGGTTTGCTTTATGAATCTGGGTGTACCTGAGGTGCATAAATATTTAGAACTGTTATGTCGTCTTGTTGCATTATATCCTTCACCATTATGTAGTGACCATTGTTGTCTTTCATTACTTTTACTGACTTGAAGACTGAATTATCTGAAATCTGAACTGCTATGCCAGCTTTCTGTTTGTTTCCATTTGCATGAAATATTGTTTTCCATCCCGTCACCGTGAGCCCAAATGCATCCTTGTAGGTTAGGTGTGTTTCCTGAGGACAGCAGATAGTTAGCTTGTGTATATTTATCCATTCGGCCAGCCTATGTTTCTTTAGTGGGCAGTTCAAGCCATTCGCATTTATTGAAAGAATTGATAAGTAGGGCAGATTTCTGTTCATGCTGTTGAATTGAACTTTGTTGCTTTGTTTTGAGCCATTGTGGTATCTGGCCTTTGACCTTTAGCTTTTGGATGATTTTACACTGGTGTCTCTTGTGCTGATCTGTATGTAATGCTGTCCTGAGTACTTCCTGGAGGGCAAGTCTCATCCTGATGAAATTCCCTCAGTCTTTGCTTAAGACGGTCTTTATTTCCCCTTCATGTAAGAAACTTAGTTTTACAGGATACAAAATTCTAAGCTGGGCATTATTCTGTTTGAGGAGACTAAGAATGAGGCCCCAGAGTCTTCTGTCTTATAAGGTCTCAGTTGAGAAGTAAGTTTGATGGGTTTTCCTTTGTAGGTTACCTGCTTATTTTGCCTTACAGTTCGTAGGAGGGCCTCTTTTGTGTTTACTTTGGCCAGTCTGATGACTATGTGTAGTGGTGTCATCCTGTTTGCAATGAATCTCCCAGGAGTCCTTTGAGCTTCTTGTACCTGGATATCTAGATTTCCAGCAAGGCCAGAGAAGTTTTCCTCCATTATATCCTCAAATAGTTCATCCAACCCTAGTGTATTTTCTTGTTCACCCTCAGAGATGCCTATAATTCTTATGTTAGACCTCTTTCACATAATCCCACATTTCTTGTAGGCTTTGCTCTTTTATTTCTCTGCTCTCTGACTGACTTAATTGAAAGGTGTTGTCTTCAATCCCTGAGATTCTTCTGCTTGATCTGGCCTATTCTTGAATCTTTTCACTGTGTTTTGTAATTTCTTGGATAAATTCATTTCCAGAAGTTCTGTTTGATTTTCTTTAATATTTCAATTTCTTTAGTGAATTTTCTTCCATTTCCTGGATTCTTTTGTGGTTTGTGTTGGGTATCCATTTTCTCTTGCATTCTCTTACAATCCATGTTTAAAATTCTGTCACTTCAGTGTCCTGATTTCATCCCTTGCTAGAGAGCTGGTGTTCCCTTTTGGGGGTTTCTTTTAAGTTCAATTCCTCATACTTTGAGAGTTCTTTTGCTGATTCCTTTCCATCTGCAGCAGCTGTTGCTTCTTACCTTTGGATTTTTGTTTAGATAATGGCACGCTCAGTTTAGTCTCTGAGCTAGTGGGTGAGAATCAACCACATCCTGTATGAGTCAGTACATGCAGTTAAAGGGTGTTCAAATTGACCTCCCTGTCATTAGGTGGCACTTGCTGGGAGAAGCAAGCTGCAGTGTTGTTTCTGGGTCCTGTAACCAGCTCCTGTTCCTCTGGAGAGGCATTTGGTGCCTCAGGTGGTGGGTGGGGCCATGGGACTTCCAGATGTGTCCTTATTCTCCACCCCAGTAGGAGTGGGTGGGGGAGTAAGGCTGGGTGGGGTAGAGTTGGTTTGGGTGAGCCTGCCCTCTAGCTCCACAGATGCTTTTAGCAGGCAGCAAAGGTCTGCTCCCTGCCTCTGGGCAAAGCTGCTAGGGTGGAGCTGTCTGAAACCCGCAGTATGGAGTTGGCCTTGCTCCTTTCCACCCGGGCCTCTGCCAGCAGGCAGGACCTCACACCAGTTGAGCTCCCTACCTCAACCATGATGTGGGCCAGGAGGTTCCCTGCCCAGGATCACAGCCTGAGCTGGAAGCGTGGCCCTCCCATGGGAAGAAAGGTGCCCCTCCAGCACACTACAGCTAGGACTCAATCAGATCTGCCCCTGAAGGAACACACACCTCAGTAGACTAATTCACAAATATCCCTCTGTGCCCCCAGGCAATGCAGTCGAGACCTGGATATACGGAATCTGGCCTGCAGGCCTGTCCCCTGGGCCCCTGAGATCAATCTCTGACCATGCCAGGGAGAAGAATGCTGGTCCCAAGTCACCCATGGGGTACCCAAGCTAGATGAATGTCTCTCTGCCTTAGGGTTTGCCCTGCTCTGCTGGAATCACTGGGAGAGCAGCACCAGGAATGGCTGGCAGGCATGGAGCTCACAAATCAAACACCCTTTAGTCCACTGCAGGGCCCCAAAAGGAAAGGTCCTGTTCCCTGTGGATGCCTCTTGGTGGTGGCTAAATTCTCTCTCTAGGCAGCAGCGGGTATTAAGAAAGGGAGAATGAAGCAATATGGTGCCTGCCCATTGGCTTGGGTCTGTGGGCCAGGAGGTGCCCCAAGGGAGCTGGGAGTCTGGTGCCCTGTCTGCAAGAGGCTCACTGCTCACTGGCAGCAGCAGCCTCTGGGCTGGTGTTGGCAAGTCTCTCCAGCAGCTCGGGAGCTCACCAGCAGTCCAAGATGTAAGCGAGGGAAATTTTAACTGCTCCACTTACCCTTGTCACTTGTCTCCAAGTCTCTCAGGACTAAATCCCTGCTGATGGCTTTCTCTTTCCAGTTCTGCTCCACTGCCTCTTCCCATGAAGTCTCCTGCATGTACAGGCACTCGTCCTTGCGACCCTCGTCCAATCTATATTTGCCTATTTTTTTTTTCTCTTTCATCTACAGTTTCTTCTTGCAGGGACATTCTGGCTGGAGGTGTTTCTCGTCCACCATCTTGCCTCCCTTCAACAAACTACATTTTGATGTGTTCAATTTGTTAACTTTCAAGTAAAAAATAGTTTATACCAACAGACTTGGGGGCTTTGGCCATTAAATACATTAGCAATACAATTAAGAATGATAGCTTATTTTTTTCTTTAAACAAAGACCTAGGTACAAAAAAAGACACTGTTTCAAAGATTTGGAGTAATATGTGTCTGAATGCCATGTGAAGGTATGTACACAAATGTGTGCTCTGTTTCTAGATCATTATTATTTACCAAACTCGGGTAAAAATATGGAAGCCCTACCCCCTTCATTCACCATGTGTCAGTCATACCTGCTTGTGGAAACTGCACCTATATTTTGGCTTCAGAAGCAGCAGTATACATTGTATAATGAACATAGGCAGACAACAGAATAAATGGCATCTACCCCCACCCCCAAATCCACAAAGAATTTCAACCAAATGTGTCATCCCAAAGTAACTCAAAAGCAGTTACTTAAGAGAATAATTAAGGCTGGATACTAAACATCTTGAGACAAGACTACTCTCATGCCTAAAATTCCTATTGATAAGAGAAACCCTTTTCTTGAAAGCATGCCTTTAAAATGTGAATGGGTATTCCACATTATTATTCCACATCACCTAATGCTATCCACAAGAGAAAGGCACAGAGGAAATAAGATGGAAGGTGGGGAAAACTGAAGCATTATTCTCCATTGTTACTTTCAAACATATCATTAACCGCTTTAGTACCAGCTTCAACTATAGTCAATAGCCACAGATGAACTCGCACAGCGACTTTAGCTGACAGCCGTGATATGACTTTTCTAATTTTTCATTTATCAAAATAAAATTGTGAACATTTAAAAATAACGTAATGAAAACATATATGTATATGTTACTTATTCTCATTTACATTACAAGTAAAGCTGCCTGTAAAGTAAAACAAGATTTCAGTGCTTTCAAGCTTTCCTCATCACACAAGAGCAAAACGGATTCGTCATCAATGCACAGCACAAACTATCGTACGGACTATGAGTGCCGGCTGTGGGCAAGGTTTCGTGGCCAGTGAGTGCTGTACTGGTTAAAAAATTCTTAGTTTATAATCTGAGTTCTTAACCACACACATAAGGCCTGCTTGTGGTTTGAGGTTTTTGGGGTCTTTTAAATCACACCTCTGACCAGTCTGTGATATTTTTAGTTAGCACCCATCCTCAGCGTTTGGAAAAATCTTACATTAACAGAATTAGGTATATTTGGAAGAAAGTGATAAAAGCCTAGGTTGGGTTAGCAAAAATAGGGATAGAAAACACTTCATAATTAGAGCAGCTATCTTGAAGAGAAAAACGTCAGAAATCAAACCTGATTAAGGCTCAACATTTTAAATATCTAAAGTCTAAAAAGACTTCAGTAATTAAAAACAGCTACAAAGTCAAGAATTATCTCCAACAATTAAACTTTGATACCACCTTAGAAAAGGGTCACTTACATAATTTCACAAGACACTTAAATATACTTTGTGGGATTTTATTTAGGTCAAGTTCTTAGTACACAGCAACAATTCCAAATACAATTAAAAAATTAAAAAGTGAATGTTCCCTCACTTATCTGGAGGTGGTTTAATGGCACACACAAGGAACATTACTGGCAACAGACTGCTCCCTCGAGTTTTCCTGAATGGTTTTTACTCAACACCACCAGCTCTCCTTGTGGGAGCTTAAAAAGTACAACTAGCCAAATCACAAATTGTTTACATTCTTTTTTGTAAACCATTTTAAGAAAAATGGTACATGGACACAAAATATGATTAAAAACTGCTTTCCATAGAATTCTGAAGTTGCAAAAGAGGTTTCATTTTAATGTGAAAATAAGCTTTTTTGGTCTTTTTTTTTTTTTTTACAAAAAATCTTAAGATATTTATCAAGAATCATTTATACACAACTAGGCCCTGTCGTTTCATTCTTTTTAGAATTATGAGATTCTCAACAAAATAGGAACAAAGATCAGCATAAAGTAAACTTAAAGGTAATGAGCTCAATGCCTCCATTTAATAACTATTTTATAAGGCTCTCTCAAATAAGGCAGATTGCTGTGCTATGCTCCTGCCAGTATTTTTACTACACCTTATGGAAAAGTGTTTATGCTGAGTATAGTTTTAGAAGGGGTAAATGAAGATTATTTTCACTAAGGTTGTATTTAGTACACTCCTTTAAACAACTTAGGGCATTTATCAAACCATGGCATATCTTTTCAAGTATATTCCTGAAAACATCAAGTAGAACTCTTAATTTTTAAAGAAAACTACAGCACATTTAGTTAAGACAGCTGTGGTGCACTGGAAAGAGTACTGGGCATTGAGTCAGGAACTCTACCACTGTAAAATAGCTGTTCATCTGAAACAAAACATCTTGCCTCGTCAGTCAAATGAGACCACAAAAATTTTTTAAATCTCATCTAGCTCTAATATTCTATGATTCTACGTAAATCATCTAAGGAAAATTATCACCTTAACACCAATCAGGAGTTCTTAGCCAAGAAGTGAATAGATCCCCATTCTTTTGAAAGACTTGGCAATCACCTGCCAATTCCTCCACCAAACGCTTTTCAAAGGTAAAGATGTCCTTCAAGACATGCCATGCTCTTTCCACAGAGGAGAAAAGATTATAAAAGACAAAAGAACAGTTCTTAATGCAGAAAGGTCACTTAGAAAATGAACACAAAAAGATAAAAGCAAACTACCATGATTTTGATGACTCCCAAACAGAAAAATCTTAAGTAATTAAAAATAAAACTAGCACTAAGGAGCACAGCTATAGGACAGATGCTGCGAAGACATATAAAACATTCTCTCCAGCTGGATAATAAAGACAGTAAGAGGAAAGAAAGGAGGGGTTGAAAACATCTCACACCCAATGACTTTTAGGAACATATAGCAAAATGAGCAGGCCCTTGCCAATCCTGAGATGGGAACAGCAGGTGCTTCTGAAGGAGATAGAAAGGAAGTAGTCAAAAGATGGAAATTACTAAACAAGACAGCTTAAAAGATTCATATTTATTCCAAACACAGCAGGCTGAATCTCTCAGGTCTAGATTTTGACATATTGGCACTATTTTTCTGTTTCTGGTTTATTGCCTTGGCCATAATAAGGTCAAAGACAACAAGAAAGCGTATTTTCATTTATATCCACATGGACTTTCAAATATTAATACCAAAAAAGAAAAAGAGACAACTATTCAGTCACTCTTTAAAAAAAAAAAAAAGGAAGAAAGGGGAATAGAAACACAATCAAAAAGAAACACTTCAAAAGGAAAGAATGCCCTCTCCCATTATATTCCCTCTATACTGATAAAATGGTTGCTTATTGGTCAGATTTTAGACTCGGATATCTGCTACAATATTAACAGTATGTAGCATGTAAGATTTTCTGCATTCACTTGGAATTACTAATGCCAACCAACTTTTAGTTTATAAAAAGATAAATGGGAAAACTTACAATAAAACAGGAAATACTACCCTCACAGACTATTAATAGCATGCAATCTATGAAATATTACATACATTAAAAGTCTCCAATTACTATAGGCCTGGCCCGTCATCATTACACAGTATCCTTCCAAGACAATCAATCTACAGAATTCAAAACTGTACAAAAATTCAAAATATGCAGAAAATCCAACAGGTATTGTTTGTAAAACAAAAATCACACACACACATTAGTACTAAATAATACAGGAAAAAAATCAGCTGACCCATGGATTCCCCCCACTGCAGGTCTTCAGTATAATGGACGTTAGTGTCTTCTGCACTCCCCAATCCAGCAGGGGTCCAACAGGCAAGCTGCATTCCCGCTCACTGCCACAAACTTTGCTTTCTGCACAGTTGTCTTCTCTGCTTCTTTAGTGATGAGCTGTGGGAACTATTTGCTGAATTTCAAAACACCCTCTGCCTTATTAATCCACTAAGCTGTCTCAGAAAAAAGCTATTTAAATAAATAATTGGAACATTTAATTTTCGAATCAGTTTTCCTAGTTATACACCAGTACAATAAAGAGCTTAACCTATCTACGTGCAGTCAAATTTGGGTCCACAATGGAACTAAAGGCTCAGAGGACATTGAGGGCTCTTTGAAGGAAAATAAGGAATAAGAGATGTTGAGGTGACCTAATAAAAGAACAACGTGCAATGTGTACTGGACACAAGTGAATGAAAGCTAAATCCAAAGTGTTGGGA